>NW_012194164.1:1012471-1027915 GCF_000504015.1 Erythranthe guttata | reverse complement strand
TTGATTAACATGCAAAGAGTTCATTTCTTCTTTCATAGCATTTAACCCATTTGGCTGATTTATCAGATTTTAGAGTATCCCTAACAATTTTAGATTCATTGCTATCTATAGATTCAAACACATTGAAAACATGAGAAGCAAGATGAAAGCTATCAAAACGTTGTGGAGGCCTAGCATTTTCACGTCTAGGTCGATCTCTAGCAAGTTGATAATCAGAAAAGTCATCCACATTAGGCAAGTCATGTTGAACATTTTGGTCATGCAAACTTTCAAGTATTTCAGATTCAATATCAGGCGGATTTTCAGATTTAACAGTAGGCAACTCCACCTCATTTGGAGCAGCCTCTGAATTCACAGCATTATGCACAACAAAGCAAGGAAAATCAAATT
This sequence comes from Erythranthe guttata, assembly GCF_000504015.1. The sequence continues at coordinate 1,027,525 of NW_012194164.1, read as the reverse complement.
CATTAAAAATCACATCACGACTAATAGCAGTTTTATAGCCATGTTCCCCTTTAACCCAAAATCTTTAACCTTTAATCCCTTCAGGATAACCCAAGAAAACACATTTCACATAACGAGGTTGAAGCTTATCACTTTTATGATGCATGAATGTAGCACAACCAAAAACACGTAAGTTGGACAAATCAACATTTTTACCCGACCAAACACATTCAGGCAAATCACCATTTAAAGGCACAGAGGGAGATCTATAATCAAATAGGTGGCAGTCAAAACAGCCTCACCCCAAAACATAGTTGGTAAACCCGAAGTGGTGAGCATGGCTCGAACCCTTTCTAAAAGAGTTCGATTCATGCGTTCAGCCGCCCCGTTTTGCTGAGGGGAGTAAGGAACAATTTTATGCCTTTTAATACCAGATTCAGAGCACATAGCATCCATTTCTTGATTACAAAATTTTGTACCGTTATCTGTCCTAAGGGTTTTTATCCGTTTTCCTGTTTGATTCTCAATATAAACTTTTCATGTTTTGAACTTATCAATAACATCAGATTTTTGTTTCACCAGGAAGACAAACACCTTACGAGAGAAATCATCAATTATGGAAAGAAAGTAACGGTTGCCGCCATATGTAGGAACACATGCAGGACCCCACACATCAGGATGCGCATACTCAAGAATATCAGAACATTTAGAGGGATTGGGGGAAGGGGTTGGTTGAAAATAAACACGAGTTTGCTTTCCAACGATGCAAGAGTCACACATAGTAACCTCAGACACTTAATCATTGCCAAAATAGTGATTGTTATGCAGAATGCTGAGACCTTTATTACTAATGTGACCTAGTCTATTATGCCACAAAATAGAATGATCACTTTGGACAACATTCACAGAAACAGAGGATTCAGAAGGATATACATACATATTTTGCATTTTTATGGCCTTAAAACATAGCAGATTATCCCTCATAATTTTCATGCAACCATTACCCCAACAACCATGAAACCCTTCATCTTCTAAGATAGCACATGAAATCAGATTTTGACTTAAATTAGGAACATGCCGCACATTTTGCAAAGTTAACTCATAACCAGTTTCAAACTTCAAGCAAACAGTTCCAATTCCATGAACTTGGCGTTTTGTGCCATCAGCCATAGTCACATTGCAATTATTCAAGGATTCATAGTGGGAGAAAACATGTTTCATATGAGACATATGATGTAAGCATGCATAATCTAAAAGCCAATCATTTTCACCAAGAGATGATAGCACATAATTCACACAAGTATGTTCACCAACCATAAACACATCACCAAGATTATTATCAGAAACATGATTAGCATGCTGATCATTAGAGTGTTTAATAGGCTTAATACAGTTCTGAGCATAATGACCAGGTTCACCACAATTATAGCACTTACGACTGTTAACACAATTTTTCGACTTGCTCCTGCCCCTGCCCTTTTTATTTTGAAAATTGTTTTGATGAGAACCATTTTGAGAAACATTTTGGTTACTCGAGGAAGGCTTATTTGAAAATCGTTTTTGTTGCCTTCCTCTCACAAAGTTCACCTCGCCAAAACTCTTATTGTTTTTGTTAACTCTCAAATCCAGTTCTTCACTGTTTAAACCATTTATGACAGTGTCAAGAGAAATATTATCCATTCCATACTTAATAGCAGATATCAAATCGTTGTAAGAATCAGGGATTGCATTTAACAAAACCATGGGAGTATAGTTATCAATACTTTTGTCTCCTGTCAGTTTAATATCCTGAACTAATCTGGTAAACTGATCTATGTTCTCATCAATATCTTTGATTATATCCAATTTGAATCTAAAAAACTTTTCGAGTAAAAATAATTTTGAGGGCAGAGAAGTTTCAGTGTACAACTCATCTAACTTTTCCCATAGACCTTTGGCAGAATCATGCATACCCACCTTTCTAATCACAGAGTCAGAAAGATTCAATATAATGGCAGAGTAAGCAAGTTCATCAAGTTCTTTTTTCTTAGTAGCACTAGTGTCAGCAGCATAAGATTTATCAAGAGCCACATAGCATCTTTGTTGAATTAACACACATTTCATTTTTTGTTTCCAAATAGAAAAATCACCCGTACCATCAAAATGAGCCATGGAATAAGCAGACATAGCAATAGTAATTTTTGCACAAAGCAAGATATTAGACCATTTTTTTCACAATAGGACAAAAGCGGGATAAGTGCATATGCAACAAGGATAGGCAATCTTGGAGACCCTCCCTCACAGGATTCCAGGGCACTTGCAGTCCCGTCAAGTGAGGTCGAGAATCCAAGTTATACCACCCTTTAATATTTATATATATAAGTGAGAAGTTTATATATATGCAGTGGAAGAATAATGTTCACACAGAAGCAAGAGTGGCACACAGACCACAACAGAACACAGAGTGGCTCACGGACCACGAATCACACAAAGTGGCTCACAGACCACAAAAGCTAAAAATAAGGCAGTACCAATCATTGCAGAAAGTTAAATCCCAACCATAGGGGGTTTAGGGTACAATACCTGAGCGGAATCCGGTTGGATTTCCGTACGCCCTACTTGAACGAGCACCTCCAACTTGACGATGCTCTGGTATCACTGTTGGGTGGCCGTTCAAATAGCATTAATATTACAGACCTTTAATCAAATGAATTACACAGATTAATAAGCCTAAGGGGAAGGGGATTAGGACTTAACAAATAAATTACATAAATAGTAATAATAATAAAACAAGAACTAGTCTGGGTAGATCTGAAAATCTGCCCGTTTTCACCTCCGGTGGAGAAGATGACACAACAACGGCTCAGTCCTCGTTTCCCGTGTCCACGTCCGGAGTCCAGTCGGCGGCAGCCAACACACTCCCGGTGTCAAGCTTACAGAACACACCCAGCCGTCGTAATTTCACCCGAGTGCTCGGATCTCAGCCTTACTCCGACTGTAGTCTCAACCCAACCCAAAACCCTAAGGAATCGAACTCACACACACAGTGTTTCCCCAGATCTGTTACCCTCACTCACAGAGGTCACGAAACCACTCACCACAGAGAGATTTGAGACAAGAAGGTAGAAGATTGGAAGATTTCGACACACTCTTCATCTTCAAGAAGAGATGTATATATACCCATACAGCTGCAACAAGAAAGGCAAGAGAATCGACCGAATCTCCAACCGCCATGAAATCCGGCGAAAGATTCGGCCGTCGAGAAGAGAGAGAAGAGTAGAGGTACAGCTGATAGGGTTAGGGTTTGGAGGCTTTGAGAGAGTGGGGACATTTATATGGAGAGTGAATGGCTGAGATCGAGACTTATCAACCAACGGTCCAGATTGACTCTGCTTTTGGGCCTTAAGTTATCTGTTGGGCCGACACCAAATAGGGCTGCACAACGTGGGTTAGAAATTTTGGGCCAAATAAACATTTGGGCCCCTTTTATCTAACATTTAATGCACTTCAAATATGTGAATCAAACATTCATGATCTGTATTTTGAGCAACTTTAGTGACTGCTACAGCACAAATATTTTTTTTCAAAACATCTTTCCCCAAAATAAATGAGTAAACATTAAAAAATACCATAATGTATAATCTCGAAGTGGTGGAAAACTCTCTATGATAAATAAACTAGCAAAAAATCCTCCGGTGCACTTTAGTAACACTTGTCGGATGTGCATCTGGTAGTTGATCAGTGGACCTGAAATGACACAATTGCCCCATTTAATCTCCATCTTCCACCTTCAATTCCAGCAATTTCGGTTGAAAATATTTAGGATAACATTCATTTTGCACCCCTAAACTATGCAAAATGTATCATTTACCCCTGATGTAAAGAAAACATCAAACGTCTTCTAATTTTGACGGTCAATGGTCAAGTTTTTAACAATGTTAACTTTGATTGTGCAGTGACTCTTTTACCCCACTTTATGTCTCAAAGAATCCCCAATTTTTTTATATGTTGTTTCACTCTCTAAAAAACCCTCCCTATTACCCTCGGATTTCTCTTTCTCTTCGAATCTTAAATAACCGAAATCTACCAAATTTCTATCATTCTCAATGTTTTCATGAAATTCGCAAAAAAAAAAAAAAAAAAAATCTTGTTAAGCACATTATTTCATTCATTTTATGTGTTTTTAGGTTTTTTTTTTGTTTTTTTTGTTTTTTTTTTGTTTTGCATTCATGATCTGCAAAGCTTCATTTTTATTGATTTGATTTTTCAAATTTTTTATGCAACACAATAATATTACTGTCAACGGCATCGATATAATTAATTTTTTTGGGTATTTTATTTTGTTTGAGTTATTGACGGGTAACGTAATAATATTATTGTTAATATTGTAATATTACTGTAAACACACTAAAATTATTCAGGTTGACGGTAATATTACCGTTGTTGTCATCCACAGTAATATTAATTCTTTTGGCTTTTATTATGTTTACCTTTGTTTAACGGTCAACATATTAATATTACTCTATTACACAATAATAATGGATTTTATTGTGTTAATATTACTGTGTTGGGGATTAATATAGCAATATTACTCTGTTAAATTGTAGTATAGTTAATTTTACTGTGTTTAACAGTAATACAGTTAATATTACTGTCAACCACAACAATATTGTTGTTTAAACGGGGGGGAGGGGGGGGGGGGGCAAAAAGATGTTAAAGAAAAAAAAAAACCTCATCGCCCGAGACCTGAGGTCAACGGCGGCGACGGACGAAATTGTCCATAAAATTGCATTTTGGGTCAAAATTTAATAATTTGTGAAATTTTGGGTCAAATTAAGGTTAGATTAAAATAAATGATGAAATTAGAGCATATTAAAATGTGAGGGGATATTTTAATCTTTTACAAATATTTGAACCATGTGTAGGCTTTTTTTTTTAAAAAACTTTTTGTCTAAAGCCCTTCATAAATAAGTATCCTTTAGTGGGCTTATTTATAAAGGGCCCTAAAATTAAAGTTAAATATCATTTTTATGTGAAGGATTCTATTTGAATTAGGTATATCTAATATATATCAACCACACGATCAATAGGGGTTGGCAAAAATTATAGAGTTAGAAATGCAAGATGTTTCACACTCCACGTCGTCATAATTTCCTAGCTCACTATGTAAATGTATGTTGTAGAAGTGCCTAACATCGATCTTAATTATGAATATAATGCCTAACCTTTTCTTTTATTGTTGATATAGATAATGTTGCATATTGATAATCAACCCATGCTATAAAAGAAGAGACGAGGGTTAGTTATAATTCATTGGAAATTAAATAAAATAGTATAAATGGAGAAAAAACAAGACACAAAAGAGGATGACGAGTTTTCAGAGTCGTTGCTTCAAACACTTGAGCAACAAACAAACTGGGACGGCAGTCCGATGGTGAAATACCAAGGCTTTTGGTATTTGAAAATATTTTTCCGACAAGAACTTGCGTCTTATAAGCATTTCAAAGCAAAAGATTCTGACGTTATATTGTCAACCCTTCCTAAAGCAGGAACCACCTGGTTGAAAGCCCTTGCTTTCTCAATAGTCAACCGCGGTACTATTTATCGTGATATTGATCAAAACCCTCTACTCACATGCAATCCCCACAAACTTGTGCCTTTCCTAGTCGCATTTAAAGAAAATAAGCCTAATCAATTAGATAAACCCAATGATCCAAGAATCTTTGCGACCCACGTGCCTTTCAAAGCCCTAGCTTATTCGATCCGTGAATCTGCATGCAAAATTATCTACGTGTGTAGAAACCCTTTGGATCTGTTCGTCTCAGCTCGTCTGTTCTTAACCGAAAACAAGCTTGAGAAAGATCATGCGGGCCTACTTGGTTTAGACGAGAGTTTCGATATGGCTTGCGAGGGAACTCATCCGTACGGGCCCTTTTGGGATCATATGACTGGCTACTGGAATGCCCATCTGGAGAATCCTCGTAAAGTGTTGTTTCTAAAGTACGAGGATATGAAAGAGGATATTGTTTTCAATGTGAAGAAGATTGCCGATTTTCTCGGTTGTCCTTTTTCATCGGAGGAAGAAGAACGAGGCATGGTTGAAGAGATTTCGAAGATGTGCAGCTTTCAGAGTTTGAAGAATGTGGATAAGAATGGATATTCTATCAAAGGTTTATTTAAGAATAGTACATTCTTTAGGAAGGGAGAAGTTGGAGACTGGAGCAATTATTTGACTCCCGCCATGGCTGAGCGCATGAAGAAGCTCATGGAGATCAAGTTCCAGGGGTCACCTGGTTTAACATTCAAGATCTAATAAAAACAAGACACTTGGTCCTTACATATATATAAAAATAAATATATATATATATATATATATATATATATATATATATATATATATATATATATATATATATATATGTGTGTGTGTGTGTGTGTGTGTGTGTGTGTGTGTGTGTGTTTTGTGCTTTGATTTATGTTCTCCTTTTTATTATGTGACTCTAATAAGTGTGTCTTTATTAGTTGGTATTGGTGTTTATGTTGCTTTCATCATTAGTTATTGAATAAAGGGCAAACTGCACTTCGAATGTGAATTCTCCTCACATGCTTGACTTTTGATTTGAAAAAATAGAGTGATTGAGCAAACTCGGAGGGCTGAAGAATTGTTTGAAGGTTGGGTGGTGGTGATGCATGTAGTACAGAGAATGTTCTTTGGAGAAATTGCAATCAAGTCCTTATTCGAGTTTCGAAGCATAAATTGCAATATGCCTTCTTTTTTTTCAATTCAACGTGAACACTATTTTGTATTATTTAATTGAAGGGTATATTTGTCTTCTTACTTTCAGTCAATGATTAAAACCACAATGGGTCAAATGTGTTATTTAAAAAATTTTACAGGATTTTTTTGCTAGTTTTTTTATCCCATAGAGTTTTCTATTATTTAGAAATTACAGAGGGATACGTTTCGTAGTTTACTCCAAAATAAATGATACTTTTCGCATAATTCATGGGTGCAAAATAAATTTTACCCAAATATTTATTTAGTTTTTAAATTAAAGTAATATTAGAGTATTGCACTTTATATTAAGAGTAAAAAACAGTTTGCCCCCTAAAGCAATGACCGATTTTGCACTTTGCCCCCCAAACAATTTTTTTTACACGTTCTTACCTAAACTCGTTTTTCTATTGCACGGTGCCCTAAAAGTGCTATTTTCCGGCAAATATCACCGGGATCTCACACACGTGCCATTAACGTGAGTTTTGGAGGGGCAAATTTGTCTTTTTACTTTTATTTTTGTCTGACTCCAATTTTTTCTTCGCTCTTCCATTTTTGTCTTCTTCCCCAACAATATGGTTCGAATCATGGCTACTTCTATCCATCTCCACAGCCCTTTGTGCACCAATTTCTACGCAAAATAAATTTCAAGAAGCAAAACTAATCATAAATCATCTCGATATTCCCCAAACGCACACTAAAGATATTATTCCCACAGCAAATTCAACCCCTACAAAATCTTGGGGGCAGAGGCCTCTGCAATGGCTAAGAGTGTTCTTCAAAAAAGAATTTAAAAACCCCATATCAAAAGACACCATCTCCACGGAGCTATTAGGGCTAACGAGTGGATTTCCGGATGTTGAAAATGGGTCGAAAAAATTCATCGACGAAACCCACCACAATCTCCTCCATCCCTACCCGTATCTCCGCTTTCTACCACCACTTCCACGGCGGCGCAGAGAAGAATTTCCAGGAACAACTACAAAATCAAGCCATTAAAGACACACCCAAGGTTTCACTAAGATCAAAACAAGCCCAAAAAATTTACCGAAATCCCCCAAAATTTTCATCGGATAAGTAATGATTAATTCATAGTTAATATATAGAACATAAGTGAAAGGGAAGAATTTACCCCTGCAAATATCACGTGTAACGCACGTGTTTTAACATTCCAATCAAAATTGCCGGAAACTTCAGTTTAGGGGGCACCGTACAACGAATTAACGTGTTTAGGTAGAAACGTGCAAAAATATTTTGTTCGGGCGGGAAAGTGCGAAATGGCCCATAGTTTAGGTGGCAATCTACTTTCTACTCTTATATTAAATATATCGAGTTGGAAATGAATGAAAATATATTTTAAGACGATGTTCACTTTGTACCCCTAAATTATGAGATGTGCTGCATACATATCCCTCAATTATGAAACGTAACAAATACACCTTTTCTGGTCAAATATACAAAAAATATAAATACATTAATTTTGTAATGTTTTGTTGTGCACTTACAATCTTACACCCACCGTCTATGATAAATATGTGTGAATTTTAACATTCAGTCTGTAATTTTTGTAACATAATTTATTCTCTTTTGGCCTTTATAAGAGAGGCACACTTGTAAACATGTTATGCTGAAAACATCAAGAAATGAATTCATCTTTATCCTCTCAACATTTCTAGTTTTATCATGGTAATCAGAGCCACAAAAGGACTCACGTCCACAGATCCCTAGTCACCATTTTTTTTTCCGTCAATATGGCATCTTCTTCCACCTCCCCTCTCTCTCCCTCACCACCATCCTTCTCCAACCCACCACCCTCTCCCTTACCACCGGTTTTCTCTACCCCTTCATCTGTTCTCACTATAAATCATGCTAACTCAACGGCATGTTAAGGTAGCGGACCTGGACCTGGTGCCCACAAGGAATCAATCCTCATTGAAGTTGAAATTCCCACATTGCGGCTGCCAAGATTCGATCCTAGGACCTTGTACCAATTTACCACCTCCAGAACGAGTTGAGCTACACCCATACGGGCTGTTAACACTAATACTAATTGTATTATTTGTGGTGATATTAACTATACTATTGTCTAACATAATACTATTATTTATTTTCTAACACAGTAATATTTAAACAAATATTAATATTATTGTCTAAGACAATAATATTTGTTTTATATTTTTTTGACCGGTCAACACAATATTTGTTGCAACCAAATTATTTTGTAACACAATAATATTGTTGACAATAATATTATTGTCAAGCACAATAATATTACAGCGATGAATGTCGGTTAGCGGTGGAAAATTGCTTTTAAAAAAAAACCAACGATACCAAAAAAATCAGAAAAAAATAATATAAATGTAAATCCTAACATTGATCACGACTCCCAGATTGTCCGTAGTAAAAGGTACGTTTTGTAACGGTTTTGTACCGCAGTAAAAAACCATTTTTTCCATACTAGTATTTTAAATATATATATATATATATATATATATATATATATATATATATATATATATATATATATATATATATATATATATATATATATATATATATATATTTAAAAATTATAAATAATATATATATATATATATATATATCTATATATATATATATATATATATATATATATATATATATATATATATATATATATATATATATATATATATATATATATATATATATATATATATATATATATATATATATATATATATATATATATATATATATATATATATATATATATATATATATATATATATATACCCTAATCTGTAAAATTGAAGTTAAACATCATTTTTTATACAGAGGATTCAACTTGAATTAGGTATATATATCTAATATCAACCACACGATCAATAGGGGTTGGCAAAATTATATAGAGGTAGAAATGCAAGATGTTTCACTTTCCACATCCTCATAATTTCCTAGCGACTATGTAAATGTATTGAATTACGTGGATTATTTTCACATGTTGTTTTTAACTTTCTTATTTTCTAACTAAATTTTAGTTATGGAATAAATAGTGCTTAGTGGGTTAAGTATAGTGCTTAGTGGGCTAAGTAGTGCTTAAGTGGGTTTAATTGTGAATATTATTCTAACTCCTTAAACTAACCCACTAACCCACTAACCCATGTTCTTGAGTGCTCTTGTAGTTGGTTTTCTTGCAGATCATGGGCTGAGGAGTGGATGCTTGGAATGCCTATAAATACCAACTTCAATACTCAAGGAAGATATCGATTCCAAGAAGAAAAAAACCGAGAGCTGAAAAGAAAACATGAGTGTTTTAGAGTGGTTTTAGAATCGGTCGTTTGTACTCTTCATGAGTATAATCTTTACGTACTCCTTATGAGTACATTCTTTACGTACTTCTCATAAGTACATTCTTTGTAGTCTAGATTGTTTAGTATATATGTTTCTAGACTTGGTTGTAAGAATGATCAAGATAGTGATTCATTCATAAGTTTTTTACGTACTCCTCACGAGTACATCTTTGAAATCTAGAATTTTTAATATTTTTCTTTTAGTATCTAGATTTGATTGTAAGAATGATCTTGAAAAAGATTCATTCATAAGGAAGAAGTTTTCGCACCTCTTCTGTTTGTATTCTCGGAATACTGATTTTAATATATTTTTCGTCCTGTAAAGGACAAGTTCACAAGTCTTTACTTGTGAACATTTTTAATTCTGAGTACTGTCTGTTAATCTTTATATTTCCGCTGCATGTTGTCTCAAGTGTCACAACATTTTAGATAACATCTCTGTATTATACGAATTCGGGACCATAAATTCTTTCAATTGGCATCAAGAGCCAACACTTGACGTATACTAAGTGTTTGTTCCTATTTTCTTTACAGAAACGAATTCGTGATGGATACTCAGATGACTGCTTCTATGCGACCTCCTGTACTTGATGGCACAACCTACACCTACTGGAAAGTCAAGATGAGGGCGTACATCAAAGCCATTGATGAGAAAGCTTGGAGATCTATTCTTACTGGATGGAAGCCACCAACTATCACATATGCGGATGGGGATGTATTTCCAACACCAGAATTACGGTGGACAAAAGACGATCTATCAAATGCACTCCAAGCAGAATTAGAGAAGGAAGATGTTGCTCCGGAATATGATGATGATGCAGAAGAATGCCTCAACAATGTGGCATTTCAGATTCAGAAATTCAATAGGGAGTACAGACGAAGTGGAATCAAGCCCAGGCAGTTATTTTCAGAAGGGTCTCCACAAAATCGACAAACTCAGCCCCGGAACAGATCTATTCCACAGAGAACATTTCCTCAAACACCTTCTCAAAACAATTTAAAAAATTCTTCCTTTATTCGTTCAAATTCTGAACCACCTAACTTGGATCATATTAAATGCAGGGCATGTTCAGGATTTGGACATTATGCTAATGAATGTGCAAATACCTTGAGAAGAAGAGGAATGAGTCTGATTTGTGCGGTCAGTGATGAGGAGGAAGAGCAACCTGAACAGACAGAGGAACAACAATCCTCTAAACAAGCCCTTTCTGTCAGATATCTCACTGGAAGTGCCTCTGAAACAGAATCACAAGGAGTTCTTCTGGATGCTGCAACACTTTCTGAAACACTTTCAGTAACTGAAATTTCAGAATTTAACACTGATCATTATACATGTTTAAACTCTATTTCTTTGAATGCAGCAGAATCCAGTAATGAAGCAGTTAGTAATGAGGAAGAAATGTACAAGAAATTGTTCAGTGACTTGGAGAAGAAGACTCATGCTCTAGATGCAGTCAACAAGGAAAATCCTTCTCTCAAAGAAACAATCACTCATTTGGAGGTTGGTATCACCAAGAAGGATCTTGAACTGGCAAAGGTGAAAGATGAACTCAAAGAAGCGACTCTAACAATCAAGAGGATGAATACCGACACAACTAAACTCAAAGATATTGTGTCACTGGAAAAGTACAACAAAAAGGAAGGTCTAGGGTTCAAGAAACAAGTGAAGAAGCCAGTGAAGAAGAAAGAAGTTGTCGTTGTCAAAGAGAAGAGTTCAGATGACAAGGAATCCAGGAATTTCACAGTCACCACTTCAGAGTCCAGAATAAGGGGATGCATTTGTCATTATTGTTTCTCACCAGGACATATTCGTCCATTTTGTGAAAAACTCAGTAGTGACAAAATGTTGTACAAAATGAGCCACAGCACTCCAGGGAACACCTCCAAGAAAAAGGTAGAATTTACCAAAAAGGAGTGTAGAATATGGACTCCCAAAGGTAAACTTATGTACAAAGCAGTATACACTTCTTTAAATGCTAACATTTCAGGTTCATGGTACGTTGATAGTGGATTCTCTAGGCACATGACTGGAACTAAAGAACTTCTATCAAACTACCATACACTCAATGGAGGACGTGTAACCTATGGAGGAGGAGCTAAAGGCAAAGTGGTTGGACGTGGAACACTCAGTATTGAGGGACTTCCAAAACTTTCAAATGTCTTACATGTTGAAGGATTGGGGTCAAACCTCATCAGTATTAGTCAATTGTGTGATGATAATCTACGGGCTCAATTTGATAAATACTGTTGTTGTGTGTTTGATAATCAAAATCATTGTGTACTGACAGGTTCCATATCAATGGATAATTGTTATCAAACAGGTGACACGATCTCAAGCAAGAGCTCAAGAGTAAGTGAACTAGAGCTGTGGCACCAGAAACTAGATCACACAAACCTCAAAAATCTGAAGCTGCTCAACAAGTACAATGTCATAAGAGGAATTCCTGATCTCAAGATCAATGACATTCCTATATGTGGAATGTGCCAGATGGGAAAGCAAACTAGGGTACCACACAAAGTGTTACAACCCGTTGGTACCACCATTTGTTTTGAACATGTACATATGGATCTTATGGGTCCTATAAAGGTAGAAAGCCTAGGTGGTAAAAAATATGTATTTGTGTGTGTTGTTGATTTTTCGAGATATATTTTGGTGTATTTTTTAAGAGAAAAATCTGATCTAGAATACATGCATGTGTTTGGATGTGTTTGCTATGTCCTCAATGATAGAGATCATCTAGCTAAATTTGATTCCAAGAGTGATTTGAGTTTATTTATGGGATACTCTAATAACAGTCATGCTTATAGAGTATATAACTTAAGAACTCGAACCATTATTGAATCTGTAAATGTGGTATTTGATGATTTTGCTGATCTCCACAGTAAAACAGCTGAAGATGAAGTTGATGACCTGATTGCTGAAGGAGAAACAACCGGAGGAGACACTACTGCCACAGATGCTCCAGATATAAACAGTCCAGTATCAAGAGAAGAGGGTGTTGAGCCAAGTGTTACCACATCTGACTCAATACTTCCTACAGAGAGCACAGAAGCTGAATTGCAGCCAACTCATGATGTCTGCAGAAAGGAACCATCAAGTAAAATCCAGAAAAATCACCCATCGACTCAAGTTGTGGGAGATATCTTTGATGGAATAAGAACCAGAAGAAAAGAGGGAGTGAATTACAGAGATATGGTAAGATTTGCAAATTTATCTTCTGAATGTGCACTAACTGGAACCACTTGTTTTGTGTCTTCAGTAGAACCAAGAAATATTGCAGAAGCTCTGAAGGATGAATTATGGGTCAATGCAATGCATGAAGAGTTGAATCAGTTCATCAGAAATGATGTTTGGTACTTAGTTCCCAAGCCAAACCATGTAAATGTGATAGGAACTAAGTGGATCTTCAAAAACAGAACTGATGAAAAAGGTACAGTGGTTAGAAATAAGGCTAGGTTAGTAGCACAAGGTTATACCCAAATTGAGGGTATAGACTTTGATGAGACTTTTGCTCAAGTAGCTAGAATTGAATCTATGAGGTTACTTCTTGCTATAGCCTGCTTTCTTATAATCAAACTGTATCAAATGGATATCAAAAGTGCATTTCTAAATGGGGTTTTAAATGAAGAAGCATATGTAGAGCAACCCAAGGGTTTTGAAGATTCTGCCAAACCTGATCATGTGCTCAAGCTTAAGAAGGATCTGTATGGTCTTAAACAAGCTCCTAGAGCTTGGTATCAAAGACTCACTGACTTCTTACTTGAAATACAATTCACTAGAGGAGAAGCAGACATAACTCTATTTGTTAGAAGAACAAATAACCATATCATTATTGTTCAGATATATGTTGATGACATTATTTTTGGCTCTACTTGTGCTAACCTTTTGCAGTCTTTTGTAGATTCTATGTCTCACACTCTTGAAATGAGTATGGTAGGGGAGTTGAATTACTTCTTAGGACTCCAAATCAAACAGACAGGTGAAGGAATGTTTGTGAATCAAAAGAAGTATGCTCTCAATCTGGTCAAAAGGTTTGAGTTGGAATCTGCCAAGCACATGAAAACTCCAATGGGTTACAGCCAAAAACTGTCTAAGGATGATGTTGCAGAAGATGTCGACAGCACTCTCTACAGAAGCATGATTGGAAGCCTTCTGTATCTAACAGCAAGCAGGCCTGACATTATGTTTAGTGTTTGTGTGTGTGCCAGATATCAAGCTAATCCCAAGGTCACTCATCTTAAAGCTGTGAAGAGGATTATTAGGTATGTTGCAGGTACAGTAGACTTAGGGATTCAGTTTTTCAAAGACACAAATACAAACTTGATAGGCTTTAGTGATTCTGATTGGGCTGGGGATATTAGTGACAGAAAAAGCACTTCAGGTGCATGTTTCTTTTTGGGGAATAATCTAGTTTCTTGGTTTAGTAGAAAGCAAAACTGTGTATCTCTTTCAACAGCTGAATCAGAATATGTAGCTGCTGGAGGGTGTTGTGGTCAACTAATTTGGATGAAACAAATGTTGGGGGATTATGGGTTAACCAGTGGCACCCTGGCCATATATTGTGATAATTCAAGTGCTATTGATATTTCAAAAAATCATGTTCAACACTCACGTACTAAACACATAGATATTAAACATCATTTTATTCGTGATATAGTTGAGAAAAATATAGTGTGCTTAAAGTACATTTCTACACAAGATCAGCTGGCTGACATCTTTACGAAGGCATTAGATTATGAGAGGTTTTCTAAACTCAGAAAATCTCTCGGGATGTGTACTCAATAAACATGTCCTGGAACGTGTTGCAGCACCCCATCAAATATCTTAAGCTGCAACACAATTTACTGAAGCATTAGCTTCATTAAATAATGACTTCACTGTGATGTATTATTTTCTAAATCAGTAACTGGAAGTCTTTCACCTTGACACGTGATCATGCTTCATGTAAACATTTAGCCAATAATTACACTCATATAAGTCAAACTCCT
>NW_012194164.1:975308-1012048 GCF_000504015.1 Erythranthe guttata | reverse complement strand
CACACTTTCTCCAAGGTAAACGCACAACACGTAGTCACCTTCTCCACTTGCAATGTTTTGTTTTCTGCAAATTAGGGCTTCTAAATTTCGTGTTTTTGTTTTTCGAAAATTCACACTCAGAAATCAAAAGCACAAGAAGCAATTTTTTATCTACTGTATCATGGTATCTCCTCCTAGAAATCCTCTTCCAGCCGCAGCTGGTGATGTCCACAACGATGCTGCAGCACCTGAACCAGCAGACCCAAATCTGGTCATCATCGTTCATCCTGTCAACCTTGAAGCTATGCCGATCAGCTTTATTGAGCCCAGAGACGAGATGAATCCGATTGACCCAGACAACTTCCAGAACGTGGGTCCCTCTTCCAATGCAGGAAGGATTCCAACTCGCCGGTCCAAGCACATGAATCCATTCCCAGATCTGAACGCAACTGGGTCACAACGTCGAAGGGGAGGAAATTCTCCCAGCAGAGGCGGCAGATGTGGAAGAAGAGGCGGCAGAGGCGTTCGTACTCCAGTTAGGCCAAATCCACCAAGAGGTCTTCACTTGGTTGATGAAGAAACGGATGATGAAGAAGGAGATCCTACCTTTGCAGAATCAGAAGCCCAAGTTCTCTCCTCAAGATCCACTGAGTCATCCTCCAAAGACTCGACTTCACGAGTATCAACTCAGGGGGAGACACTTCAGCATAACTCTTCACAACATCCGGTTTTCGAAGATGTTGCTGCACATGTTCCTGAAGATGCTGCTGCACCCACTGACTCAGCCAATGTTTCACAGAGTGCTACTGAGGATGTTGCTCCCTACCAGGAAGAAGAAATGCCTGATTTTTCAGGGATGTCCTCTGCCGAGCATGTTGACATTCCCTCTGTTGATGCTCAGGATTTCACTACCACTGAAGAAACACCATCAGCACCACATGCAGACCCTCTGGCAACTCTTGCAGAAGCAGCTGTTCAAGTCGATACATCACCTCCTCGGGCTGATGAACCAGAGAAAAGTGATGACAGCTGGGAAGTTCCCCTTGCTACTTTTCGCAAAAATTTGCCATTCTCAGAGTCAGACAGTGACTCGTCTGAGGAATTCTCTCAGATGCAGGAAGATGCTGCCCCACGTGTTGCATCACCTGAGCCAGCATGCATCCCAGATGAACTTGAAGACTGAGAAGAAAAGGAATCTTCTGAGGAAGAATAGCTGAACTTGGATGGGAAGGATCTGTCAACTCCTTTTGAGGTAAACAATGCTTTCAGTACTATCTTTTATTTTGAATCTGATTCAAATTTGAGTCCTCAAATCATGAATTGCCAATTCATTGAGGAGAAGAAAATTTCCAAGGATGAGTTAAACTTTGATAGACATAGGATTACTGATTTTCTTGATCAAAGAAAAATCCTTAGTCTAGTTTGAATTTTATGCCAATTTACAAACCTCTTTTTTAAAGAAAAATTCTCCAAACTTTGGCAAAGTTTTTGTGCGAAATTCCATTTTCTTTTTCTTTCTTCGCCCAAAATTATCAGCTCTCATTTACAAACTCCTACTGTGATTGATGAGGATAATTATGGTGATTTTACTGAGGTTTGTAAGACTCTTTCTGGCAAACGTTTAAAATGTTGGCCTGCTCACCCCAGAAAATTCAAAGTTTCTCAACTCACTGCATTTTATTCTGTCTTGTTCAGACTCACAGTGATGAATTGGATTCCATCCAAAAATGTCTCTGTGGTTACTAAACCTCATGCAGTACTCATGTACAAATTGGGGATGGGATTACAAGTTGATTTTGGCAAACTTTTCTTTAATAATTTAGGTCATCTTGCCCAGAAAATTTCATCCTCCACTCATCTTTCGTATCCTTCTCTCATCTACTCCATTATGTTTTCTCAAAATTTGGGCCAAGATGAATCATAATATCTTCACACTCCACTTGGCATGATAACTGTTTCTCAAAAGTTTCTCAAAGCTCCTCATGTCCAAGATCTTCCCTGGAATGGAGATAATTTTCTCTCAACTGAATCAGGTCAAAATAATCTTGGTACTGAAGGTGTTGCTCCTCATGTTGACAACATCCCTGACATTCTTGTTTCTGTTCCTAGAGATCTCTTGTTACAACAGCTTACTCATTCTCTAGCTCAGATTACCTATCACCAGTCCACGGTGGAAATGCTTCGAAAAAACTCTTTCTGATCAAAAAGGGGGAGAAAAAGCTAGTCATGAAGCTGAAGCAGGGGACTTCTCATCTTTTGGATGCCAGAGGCAGAAAGCAAGGAGTTAATGAAGAAGGAGAAGAAGAAAGCAGTGGATCCAGTGCTAGTGATGGAGGAGCAACAGCTGATACTGAGGACACTTTGGATATTCTGCTCTAAAGATTATTTTTATGAACAATATTTGTTTTTGTTCAGTTTGTTATGTTCCCTCTGATCTTTTATGCTAGGATTGCACTATTATTGTTATTTGCTATATTGGTTATCATATTCAGGGGGAGTTCAAGCAATGACTCAGGGGGAGTTCAAGTAATGACTAAGGGGGAGTTAAGCTAAAATTTAGTTTTGATCAGAAAGTTAAAAAGGGGGAGTTTGAATTACGTGGATTATTTTCACATGTTGTTTTTAACTTTCTTATTTTCTAACTAAATTTTAGTTATGGAATAAATAGTGCTTAGTGGGTTAAGTATAGTGCTTAGTGGGCTAAGTAGTGCTTAAGTGGGTTTAATTGTGAATATTATTCTAACTCCTTAAACTAACCCACTAACCCACTAACCCATGTTCTTGAGTGCTCTTGTAGTTGGTTTTCTTGCAGATCATGGGCTGAGGAGTGGATGCTTGGAATGCCTATAAATACCAACTTCAATACTCAAGGAAGATATCGATTCCAAGAAGAAAAAAACCGAGAGCTGAAAAGAAAACATGAGTGTTTTAGAGTGGTTTTAGAATCGGTCGTTTGTACTCTTCATGAGTATAATCTTTACGTACTCCTTATGAGTACATTCTTTACGTACTTCTCATAAGTACATTCTTTGTAGTCTAGATTGTTTAGTATATATGTTTCTAGACTTGGTTGTAAGAATGATCAAGATAGTGATTCATTCATAAGTTTTTTACGTACTCCTCACGAGTACATCTTTGAAATCTAGAATTTTTAATATTTTTCTTTTAGTATCTAGATTTGATTGTAAGAATGATCTTGAAAAAGATTCATTCATAAGGAAGAAGTTTTCGCACCTCTTCTGTTTGTATTCTCGGAATACTGATTTTAATATATTTTTCGTCCTGTAAAGGACAAGTTCACAAGTCTTTACTTGTGAACATTTTTAATTCTGAGTACTGTCTGTTAATCTTTATATTTCCGCTGCATGTTGTCTCAAGTGTCACAACATTTTAGATAACATCTCTGTATTATACGAATTCGGGACCATAAATTCTTTCATGTATGTTGTAGAAGTGCCAAACATCTTAATTATAAATATAATGCCTATACCTTTTCTTTTATTTTTATATAGATAATGCTACATATTAATAATCAACCCATGCTATAAAAGAAGAGACGAGGGTCAGTTATAATTCATTGGATTAATTAAAACAGTATAAATAGAGAAAAACCAATACACAAAAGAGGATGACCAGTTTTCAGAATCGTTGCTTCAAACACTTGAGCAACAAACAAATTGGGACGGCAGTCCGATGGTGAAATACCAAGCTAAGGCTTTTGGTATTTGAAGATATTTTTCCGACGAGAACTTATGTCTCATAAGCATTTCAGAGCAAAAGATTCTACAAATATTGGATTAAACTGCAAAAAGTACATCTACGTAATCTCTAAATAGCTAAAACTCCCATGTGATAAATAAACTAGCAATAATTAAAAAGAGTATATGCAACGGGGAATAAAATTCGAAATAGAAAGGAATTTAAAAAACTCACTTGAATAAACTCTCTTTTAGACTTGTGTTTCTTCTTTCTTGACATACTTGAAATGAAACTATAGAGTTAATACACTTCAAATATGTGAATCAAACATTCATGATCTCTATTTTCCGCAACTTTACTGGCTGCTACAACTTTACTGACTACTACAACACAAATATTTTTTTTCTCAAAACATTTTTCCCCAAAATAAAAGAGTAAACTGTAAAAGATACCCTCTGTGAAAAACAAGCTAGCAAAAAACCCTCTGGTGTACTTTAATTTCGTGTGGCACACTCGCCGGATGTGCGTCTGGTAGTGGATCAGTGGACCTAAAATGACACAATTGCCCCATTTAATCTCCATCTTTCACCTTCAATTATCCAGCAATTTGGGTTGAAAATATTTAGGATAAAATTCATTTTGCACCCCTAAACTATGCAAAAGGTATTATTTACCCCTGATGTATAGAAAACATCAAACGCTCTCTGTTTTTTACGGTCAATGATTAAGTTTTTAACAATGTTAACTTTGATTGTGCAATGACTCTTTTACCCTACTTTATGTCTCATAAAATCCCCATTTTTTCTATGTTGTTTCACTCTCTAAACAACCCGCCCTATCACTCTCAGATTTCTCTCTTTCTCTTCGATCTGTAAAAGAAACAAAATGTACGAAATTTCTATCATCCTCAATGTTTTCGTAAAATTTTCAAAAAACCTCTTGTATGAGCACATTATTTCAATTTTATGGCTTTTTAGGTTTTTTTTTTTTTTTTTTTTTTTTGTAGGTTTTGCATTCATGATCTGCAAAGCTTCATTTTTATTGATTTGATTTTTCAATTTTTTTATGCAGATACAAAGGAAAAAAAAGGCTGAAACGAGTGTAAGATAATTAAATAAAGTGAAAAAAAATAAGCTAATTAAAAAGAGTGAAAATCTGATGAAAAAGAGCCAAAATTAAGCTGCCTACCTATATACAGAGAATCTTATTAGGTATTTTTGTTATAAAAAAAAAATAAAAAGGCCAACTGCTCTTTGCAACAGTCGGTCGGTCGGGGGGGGGGGGATATGTTATGTTTTCTGTACATCAGGGAGATAAATGATACTTTTCGCATAATTCATGGGTGCAAAATGATTTTTACCCAAATATTTATTTAGTTTTTAAATTAAAGTAATATTTAGAGTATCACACTTTATATTAAATATATCGAGTTGGAAATGAATGAAAATATATTTTAGGAAAATGTTCATTTTCCACCCCTAAATTATGAGATGTGTCGCATACACATCCCTCAATTATGAAACGTAACAAATACCTCATATGGTTTCTGGTCAAACATACAAAAATATAAGGGTTAATATGCTAAGAGTCCCTTGAATAAAACCTAATTTGAACTAAATGACAATCTTATATTCAATCTTTTAATTAAATCCCTACTTTGAAATAATATATGACCCACATCCCTAATTTTTATTTTATCCCTAGTTTGCCCTTATACCCTAAATATAATATCTCACGTTTCTTCAACTAATCAGATTTATTTTCTTTTCTTTCTCTCTCGTATCTCGCCTCTCGCCTCGCCTATCCCCTCTGTTTTCCCGCCTCTCCTCGCTCTCTCTCTATCTCTCTTTCGCTCATTCAATTATGGTGGCTATGGTGGACGGCGGTCGGAGAATTGCAGATATGCAAACGGCAATCGCCTCTTCCTCTCCCTCTCGCTCTCTCTTTATCTCTCTCTCGCTCACTCAATTATGGTGGCTATGGTGGATGGCGGTCGGAAAATTACATATTTGTAATGCAGCGGTGATTTATGGCTCGTGACGAATTACAGATCTGTAATGCAGCGTTGATTTATGGCTTGTGACGATTGAGAGCACAGCGGTTGTCATGTATTAGAGCAGATGGTTATAGCGGCAGATGGCCATTGGAGACGGTGGTGTGAGGTTAGTCTACGGTGGGAGGTGGTTGCATCAATCTAGGCCTCTTTGATGGTGCTAGGGTTTTGGTTGGCAGCTAGGGTTTGGTGGATAGAAGTTGGTAGCGGCTGCAAATTGTTGGCGGCTAGGGTTTGGCGACGGCTGAGAGTTGTTTTGCGGCTAGGGTTTAGAACAGTAGACCGTAGTAAACTATAGTATACCGTAGTATACTATAGCACAAGTATACTATTGTACCCCGTAGTATGCTACACTAGACAGTAGTATACTATAGTCTACTACAGTATTAACAACAGATAAAATCAAAAAAAAAAATATATTTAAAATATGTAAATTGAATTAATTTTTTTTTTTTCGTAATCTTCAATACTACGAAGAGAAAAAATAAATTTTTAATTGTGTAAAAATTGCTACAATGAAGAAATAGAAAGAAAAAGAAAAGGATATTAAATGTGTTTTATATAAAAAAAAAATTAAAATGTTTGGTTGAAAAAATTAAAATATATTAAATGCTGACTAAAAAAACAATAAATGTAATTTGAATTTTAATTAATGTAAATTTCGAATTTGTGAGTGGGAGGGCATTTTTGGAATGAATTTTATGAAGGATGTGTAGCAAATGTTTAGTTAAGGTTGTCATTTAGTTCTAATAAGTTTTGTCACTAGGGACCTATATCTTAAGGCCCCAAAATATAAATACATTAATTTTGTAATGTTTTGTTGTGAAATTGCAATCTTACACCCACCTTCAGTCTATAATAAATATATGTGAACTTTGACATTTTGGCTTGGTACAAACAATAATATTAGTGTGGTTAACAATAATACTAATTGTATTATTGTGGTAATATTAACTATATTTATATTACTGTGTAACAAATTAATATTGTTTATTTTCAAACACAGTAATATTAAAAAAAATATATATTAATATTATTGTGTAACACAATAATATTTATTTTTGTAGTTTTTTGACCGGTCAACACAATATTATTATTGTGTTACGCAACCAAATTATTTTGTAACACAATAACATTGTTGCCGGTAAAATTATTGTCAACCACAATAATATTATTAGAATAAATGGCGGTTAGCGGTTAGAAGTTGCTTTTCAAAAAAAATCAACGATACCAAAAACAAAAAATCAAAAGTAAATCCTAACATTTATTAAGACTCCCAAATTGTCCGTCACAAAAGGTACTTTTTGTAACGGATTTTTACCGCAGGAAAAAACCATATATATATATATATATATATATATATATATATATATATATATATATATATATATATATATATATATATATATATATTTGTATGTATATTCTTACACCTCCACCCTTATGGTGTCAAATTCGACATAATCATGTAGATTTCGTAGAATGTGCTCTAGTTTGTACTCGTTTTGGTCAATGTGCTCTAAAATTTAAAGTGACAATATTTTGTAAGTTATGACCAATGAGCATTAGCGACACAGAATTACTGACAACGCAGTGACAACATTATATTGACAATATATCTCATTTGTGACAATTTTACGATCTAATGTGACAACTTGTGTTGTCACTAAAATTCATTTTTCTTGTAGTGTATCTAATATCAACCACACGATCAATAGGGGTTGGCAAAATTATATGGAGGTAGAAATGCAAGATGTTCCACTTTCCACATCCTAATAATTTCCTAGCTCTCTATGTAAATGTATGTTGTAGAAGTGCCAAACATCTTAATTATGAATATAATGCCTAACCTTTTCTTTTATTTTTCATATTGATAATGCTGCATATTAATAATCAACCCATGCTATAAAAGAAGAGACGAGGGTCAGTTATAATTCATTGGAAATATATTAAAACAGTATAAATGGAGAAAAAACAAGACACAAAAGAGGATGACGAGTTTTCAGAGTCGTTGCTTCAAACAATTGAGCAACAAACAAATTGGGATGGCAGTTCGATGGTGAAATACCAAGGCTTTTGGTATGTGAAAAGATTTTTCCAACAAGAACTTACGGCTCATAAGCATTTCAAAGCAAAAGATTCTGACGTAATATTGTCAACCCTTCCTAAAGCAGGAACCACCTGGTTGAAAGCCCTCGCTTTCTCAATAGTCAACCGCAGTACTATTTATCGTGATGTTGATCAAAACCCTCTACTCACATGCAATCCCCACAAACTTGTGCGTTTCTTATTCACATTTGAAGAAAATAATCCTAATCAATTAGATAAACCCACTGATCCAAGAATCTTCGCGACCCACGTGCCTTTCAAAGCCCTAGCTTATTCGATACGTGAATCTGCATGCAAAATTATTTACGTGTGTAGAAACCCTTTGGATCTGTTCGTCTCAGCCCGTCATTTCTTTACCGAAAACAAGCTTGAGAAAGATCACGCGGGCCCACTTGGACTAGACGAGAGTTTCGATATGGTTTGCGAGGGAACTCAGCCGTACGGGCCCTTTTGGGAGCATATGACTGGCTACTGGAATGCCCATTTGGAGAATCCTCGTAAAGTGTTGTTTCTAAAGTACGAGGATATGAAAGAGGATATTGTTTTCAATGTGAAGAAGATTGCCGATTTTCTTGGTTGTCCGTTTTCGTCAGAGGAAGAAGAACGAGGCATGGTTGAAGAGATTTCGATGATGTGCAGCTTTCAGAGTTTGAAGAATGTGGACAACAATGGATATTCTTTCAGAGGTTTATTTAAGAATAGTACATTCTTTAGAAAGGGAGAAGTTGGAGACTGGAGCAATTATTTGACTCCCGCCATGGTTGAGCGCATGAAAAAGCTCATGGAGATCAAGTTCCAGGGGTCACCTGGTTTAACATTCAAGATCTAATATAAACAAGACAGTTGGTCGTTTTATATAATCTATATCTATATATATATATATATATATATATATATATATATATATATATATATATATATATATATATATATATATATATATATATATATATGTGTGTGTGTGTGTGTGTGTATGTGTGTGTGTTTTTTGTGCTTTGATTTATGTTCTCCTTTTTATTATGTGACTCTAATAAGTGTGTTTTTATTAGTTAGTATTGGTGTTTATGTTGCTTTCATTAGTTACTGAATGAAGGGCAAACTACACTTCACCCCCTAAAAAAAGGCCTTTTTGCACTTTCCCCCTCAAAATACGTAAACGAGAATGTCCCCCTTCGAAACATACCACTCAGTGCACTTTGCCTGAAATGTGTATTCCCGGTTCAATTCTTTTCGGATATGAGTAATTTTGGAGGGTAATTTTGTCTTTTAAGGCTTTAAATGTTATTTAATAACGAATTTTGTCGAATATGAAAGAAAATTTCGTCAAATTTGGAAACAAATTTTATCAATTTGGGAAGAGAATTTTGTTTATTTGGAAAAACTATGTAACTTTGAAAGAAGAATTTTCAAGTGTAAAAACAAATCCAATTTTTTTTTCAGGGGCGCTGCCCCATGAACCCTCAAAAAAGTAAGTCATCCATTAAGTAACATCTTAGATTCACCATTCATTAGTAGAAAATTTGTTTTTTACTACGATCATTAACCATAGTAAAAGTTATCAAATTCGTAGTAAAAAGGCTTTTGATACGCATTTGCTACAAATCTGCCCCGTAGGGGCGTGATAAAAACTTTACTACAGTAAATAGTCGTACCAAATATTTTTTTGCTACGGTAAATCTTAGTATTTACTACAATTTCAAAATTGTTCGGTGGTAAAAAGTACATTTTTATTACGGCTTTTTACCGTAGCAAACAATTGTAGTAAAAAGCAAATTTTGTACTAGTGATTGTTGGAATAATCATTATTTTCATTAATATTTTTACTATATTTTTTAATGCTTATTCGGGCCCCCATGATGAAATCCTGGTTTCGCCACTGTTGCTCTCTAATCGCCGTCGCTACCACCAGACTCACAAGGGCCCATCATGATGCCCCTCACTCCTCTCCTCTCCTTCACCTAAAAAATCTGAAAATAATCAATCGAAAAAGATCTGCATATTCACACCACTTCGAATGTGAATTCTCCTCATATGCTTGACTTCTGATTTGAAAAAATAGAGTGATCAAGCAAACACGGAGGGCTGGAGAAGAAGACGGAGTGTTGGAGAGGCGACGTAGCACGCGGTGGAGGGATGGAGAGGCGCAGGAGGGATTGAGAAAAATCGAGGCATAAGAGTTGTTTGAAGGTTGCGTGGTGAGGGACAGGGGAAAAAGAAAAAAAGGAAATCGAGGCAATATTTATGCTACACCTGGTGAATATAACCAGGCACCCTAATTGATAAGATTCTCACTACGGGTTCAGTTATGGCCCATTGGATTTTAGAAATATAATTATAAAATAAATTAAAAAGGACACATATCAATAAGAGAGCCACCCGGTGAAAATCACCGGGTGTAGCATCGTATTCCCCGTGATGATGCAGGACTGCATGAGGGCTGAGGTGTGGTGGTGATGATGGAAATAGTCCAGAAAATTTTCTTTGGAGAAATTACAATCAAGTCCTTATTTAAGTTTCGAAAATTTAGCATAAATTGCAATTTGGCCTCTTTTCTTATTTCAATTTGAACACTATTTTGTATTATTTTATTGAAAAGTATATTTGTCTTTTCACGTTTAGTCAATGATTAAAACCACAATAGGTCGAATGTGTTATTTAAATATTTTCATAGGATTTTTCTGCTAGTTTATGTCTCGCATGGAGTTTTTTACTATTTAAAGATTACACGGGGATACTTTTTGTACTTTACTCCAAAATAAAATAAAAATGCAAGCCCATAAGCTTAGTGAACAAATCTATAAGCAACAATAAATTTACACCAATAAAACAAGCTTATAGCACATACCTCCGTGTGTTGTTTATAATTGCCAAAAAAAACCCTTGTGTTAAAAAAATTAACAAGAAGTTCCCCATGTTGTGGTTTTTAAAGCACACCGGTCCTAATTTTGAAATTTATTGTTGAATTTTATGAAATGGCGAAATTACCCTTACAAAAGAAATATTAAAAATGATTAATGACAAAGAGGACCATGACAAAGGTACTCAATTGAAAAAAGGACATGCAATTTTCTTTCAAATAAATCCAGCTAATTCAAACTTATTCAGTTTTTGTAAATAAGGAAAATTCTTTTATATATACCAAAATTACCCCCAATTCCTTGAAACTCAATTCAACTCTAATTTCATGATTTACACCCCAATTTAGCACAATTTCACCAATTAACTAATTTTGACCATTATTCCAATGTTGACTCCAATTTTGACCCGCCACCACCGGAGACCGCTAGTCAGCCATCGTTGAACGCCGGAGACCTGCGGTCTCTGGCGTTGACTTCTTTTTTTTTTTTCTTTTGAAAACCTTTTTTTTTTGATTTTTTTTTTCCGGCAGGTCAACCACCGTTGACCGATGGGTCTCCGGCGTTGATTATTGTTTTCCTTAAAAAAAGTTATTTCAATTAATATTACTGTCTTGGCTGCTAAGTTACTGTCTCCAATAGTAATTTAATTGGCGGAGACAGTAATTTAACTGTTAATTGACTTTTTTTTTTTTGAAATTTTGTTGTCTTAAAAAAAATATTTTAATTAATATTAATGTCTTTGCCTGCTAAATTATTGTCTCCAACATTAAATTAACTATTAATTGACTTTTTTCTTTTTTGAAATTTTGTTTTTTCCTTAAAAAAATATTTTAATTAATATTACGGTCTTAGCTGCTAAATTATTGTCACCAACAGTAACTTAACTGTCTAAGACAGTAATATTACCGTCCGAGACAGTAATTTTACTGTATTAATTAATTTTATCGTCTTGGCCTGCAATTTTGTTGTCACTGTTTGAGATAGTAATATTACTTTTCGGGAAAGTAATATTCATAATATTACTGTCCCAAAACATTAATATTACTGTGTGAGACAGTAATTTTATTGCTTGGGACAGTAATATAACTGTTTTGGTATTCAATATTATTATCTCCGACAGTATAAACTACTGTTGGTGACAATAATTTAGCATCCAGGACAATAATACTTATTAAAACAAATTTTTTTAGGGTAAATTACAACCACCCCCGAGGTATGGTCAATTTACGAAAAAATCCCTCTTGTTTAGAGAATTACATCTATCTCTCTCGACTATGATTTATTCTTACACCTCCACCCTTATGGTGTCAAATTCAACATAATCATCTAGATTTGTTGGAGATTTGTTGGAATGTGCTCTACTTTGTAATCATTTTGTGTAAAAATACAGTTTTAGATGCACCACAATCTCCTATATACAAGCCAAAAAACACATATTATGATCATCTTGCTTCAAAATGTGGAGTTTTAATGGGATAAAATGGGTACGAAGTGATAATATGTCATATAATCTCGAAGATTCAAAACCGCAAGGGTGAACGTGTAAGAAGATTTATAGTTGAGGGGCGGTTGTAATTACCCAAACAGGAGGGGATTTTCGTAATTTGACCATACTTCAAGAGGGTGGTTGTATTTACCATTTTTTTTAAGAAAAAAATTCAAAAAAAAAAGTCAACGCCGGAGACTGGTGGTAAAAAACAGTTGACCTGTCAAAAAAAATTCAGAAGAAAAAAAAAGGTCAATGCCGGAATCTGGCCGGAAAAAAAAAATTTAGAAAAAAAATTAATTTCTGAAAAAGATATTTTTTTCAAAAAAATTATTTAAATGGGGGATTATGTGATATATTTTTGTTTAAATCCAGGGTCAATGTGTAATATTGAGGAAATTAGAATATAATGAATGGAATTGATGAAGATTATAGTATGGATGGTATTTTAGACTAAAGGCATGGGAGGGATAATTACACTTTTCGTCCCTATACTTTACCACTTATTCGTTTTTCGTCCTTAAACAAGTTGGAGTGACATTATTCATCCCTAAACATGCCATTTTTCTGCTAATTTCGTCCCTCCGTCAATTTGGCTGGTTAGTTTGGACGGAAAATAACATGTGCTTCGCACATGATACGTAAGAGTCAACCCCTCTCTTCAATTTCAGATTGCATCTTCTTTAGAACATAAGCCTTCTTTTCCATATGGCTAATTTCTTCAATATCACGCCTCTTTGGACTCGTAAATACCCTCAATAATCCCCAAAAGACAATTTTTTCCATCATACAAAAATCTGATGCAATGCAATTTATATTTTGAATGATGTTTTTCTTCGAAGCGAAGATGTTAATTAATATATTTGGATTTTTTTAATGAAATTTATAATATGTTAAGCTACTCAACAAGAATTCTTTGTTTTGTTACATATTGAGGATTTGCCCGATTTGCAATTTTGTAAACTTTAATTTAGATTGCCTAACCTTATTAGTCATTAATTTATATTGGACGAAATCCCAATTGGAGTTAACTACTCATTTAAACAAAAAAATTGTCATGGCCGGTGTAGGGGATATTAATCCTATATTATTTAAACTTGTTTTTGATTGATGCAATCTTCAATCGTGTCTAATAATATTGAATAGAAAAAAAATATTAGATGTAGTTGCATGTCTTCTATTTTCATTAATTCTAAAGTGTGTGTATGCACACAAATTGCAAAAGGTTATTTCACTGTATGTTTTGAGTTCAAATATGGAAATTTCATGCAAAGTCAAAATAAATATTATTTATACAACATTTGTATCGTTCATATTCAATTCTGCGAATTTCCTCTTAATTAGGTGGGATGGGTCTCTTGCATGGTGGTGGCTCGTTTGCAAAGTTGAAATGGAATGTGCATGGTGGCTCGTTCTCTCTAGCAAAGTTTAAAGTTGAGTCTTGTTTGGTGCTAATGCATGAGTAATTTGAGTTAATATGAGTTGGTTTCAGGAAGCATATCAACAGCAGCATACATGTGAGTGGCCACGTGGATTAATCGTCCATGTCAGCAGCATATATTAAGATTTTCAGGTTCACGCCAGATTTCCATCCAAAGTAACTGCAAGAATTAACGGCAGGACGGAAACTGCTAAAAAATGGCATGTTTAGGGACGAATAATGTCACTCCAACTTGTTTAGGGACGAAAAACGAATAAGTGATAAAGTATAAGGACGAAACATGTAATTATCTCGGGATGACTTCATTTAAAACACAGTTTTTATGTGGACCAATGTGAATTTAAATTTGTTTTATCCTATTTGCCATTTGCCCTATTAAAAAAAAAAAAGGAAACAAAAAGAATTTGATAGGGTAATTTTGACTTTTCAAATCAAGACATACAGTTCTACTCCCACAATCCACACGTTCATCACACGATAAGTTATTAGGGCTTTTTGTGGCTTTGACTATTTGTCACAGAGGTGTTCTTGCAAACTCTTTTAACACATGTGTTTTTTATCAATTAGAGATTACATATGGATATTTTTTTGCAAAAAAACCCCAATAAAACCAACAAAGCAAGGAAAGCAAATCCCACATTAATACAGAACTAGGAAAGAAAAAAAGAAAAAAAAACACAAACAAATTCCTCCAAGAATTTCAATACCATGCATTTCCATCACCCGGTAAAGATCGCGCAGAGTCTCTTCTACCACCACCACCACCACCACTGTTGTTTACTGGGTTTTGGCCGCCGCCACCACCACCGCCACCGTTAGTAAGTATACATATTAATTCAGTTAGCAAATGCAATTCTCTCTTCTCTCCGGATTCCCCACCAAACCCTCCGCCTCCATTACCGCTCCCAGAAGTCAGTATTCCCTGAGCTATGGCGTCACTATTGTTGACAATCATTTGCTGAACTGCCTGAGCTATGCCGTTACTTCTGCTAACAATCATTTTCTGAACGGCCAAAAGTGCCAAATCATTCTTGGGTACATCATTCATAATATTCTGCTGTTGTTGCTGCTGCTTCTGCTGTTGTATAGGCACGGACGGAGCCAATCTAGATCCCGTTGCCGCCGCCGTCTCAGGCGGTGTCTTGGGCGACTCGTCAGAACCGGTATTGAAACTCGTGTCCTTCGTTGGCTGCTCCGATGAAGGCTGAAGTAGACCTCTAGCACAGTTGAGATGCGCATTAAACTCACACAACTTGCACCTGTAAAGCCATAACTGGCGTGAGCCAGGGTTCCCGCATATCCCGCAGGCGAAACTCTTGGTAGGTTCCGGTGACTCGAACGTAAGATCGAGCTTGTGCACGTGGGATTCGTGGGTGGCGAACAGCGGCATGAGCGCGCACAGCATGTGCAGATCATATCCGCAAGGGTCGCAGTTGTAGGAGAAGCCGTCGCCAGTTTGGCCGCAGCCGTCGCACACGAAGTAGCCTTTGGCGTATCCGGTCTTAGGAAGAAGGGTTAAGGGTTTCTCGTGACAGAGGTGATCTATTTTCCTCGGCATTTCAAAGCATTGCTTGTGAAGGAAGTAATCTTTGCAAACTGTGCACGTGTAGATCATACCTGAGGGTTTGAGCTTGCATGCCGCGCATGGTGAAGTTAGGTTTAGGGTTTGTTGATAGGCGATCGGCTTCAATGGGTGCGGGTGGCTGAAATGGTGTCCTTTCTTTTCTATCGCGTCTCTCTCCTTCGCTCCTCTCGAAAACATGATGCAGACAACTCACTCTAAATAATTGGTAGCTCAAGATATTGATGAGAATCTGAAATGCATGATTCCAATCTCATATATATATGTGTATATATGTTTGTATATAATTATTAATTTATTATTGCTACTGGCTTTTGAGGAATCTTACCAGACATATTGATGTACTGGAATCTCATGAGACGAATTCTATTACAGGGGGGAATCATGAGACGTGCTGACCATTAGTAGGGTTTTTTATGTTTGATTGACATGCATCTTGTTTATTTTTTATGTATTTCAATAATATAAATAAAGTATATTTAAAATATTGAATATATCAAACAGCTGGAAAGTTGTTTCTTGTTTAACAACCAAAACAATGGTTTGTACAAGTTGTTTCCAGACTTGAGAGATCGTGGACATTAAAAACCAAATTCACTTCGCTCCCTAGAATTTTTTTGTTTTCGCACTTTCCCCTCTACAATTTCAAGAATGAGACTCTCCCCCTTCAAAATTTTATTATAGTTGCACTTTGCCCCAAATGGGACTTTTTGATGTATTTTTCATCGGCTTTTTAATATCTCAATCAACTTGAAGGGCATTTTCGTCCTTTCACCAACATCACCCAAATATTCATATCGTTGAAAATTCAGATGCTGAGATGGGTTCTGAGTTTGTTGCAGCATCAATATCGATATATCCAAGCTGCAACGGGCTGGATCTTCCGCCTCATAAATCGAGGTTGTCGGAGTAATTGAACCTCAACATGAAATGCAGCGGCGCCTGCACCGTGTTTCCTCCTGAAGCCACCGTCGTAGGTGTTGGCGAACAGGCACATCTGGGCTGCCTCGGATGGACCGGAAGATAAGGGGGTGATGCTGACGCCCGCGGCTGCGGTCACTGAGAGCATTTAGAATGTGCTGCTGGAAACGACGGTGGTCGACGCCGCTGGCGTCACAACTCACATGGTGGTGGGTGCATCATATATGTCATGCCACATTAAGCTTCCCAGAGATTGATCGGTGGCCACCAACGCGTTGTTGAAGGAGCGCGTTGTGGAAGGATTGAAGTGGGGATTTCAACGGTGGTACCTAGAGTTCAGTCAGTGCTTCTGAGAGAGATGTTAGGGAGGAGAAATTGGCCTGAATTGTGACGGTACCAGTGGTTGCTATAATATCAGGGTGGGATTGGTGAATGGACGAACATGCCCTTCAAGTTGAAGGAAATATGAAAAGAAAAAACTGGTGAAAAATACGCCGGAAAGTCCCATTTGAGGCAAAATGCAACTATAAATAATTTGGAAGGGGAATGTCTCATTTTTTAAATTTTAGGGGAGGAAAGTGCAAAAACTAGAAATTTCTAAGGGGTGAAGTGCATTTTGTTCTAAATTATTTTATGTTAGTAACATGCTTATTGGGGCGGACTTAGGGGCTTTTTGGTGGGGCTAAAATGTAGGGGTGGATTAAGAGAAGGAAAAATATATTTATGGACTAAAAGTATACAAAATTTAAATCTTGGGTGCCAAAGTCTATAAATTAATGGATAAATACCAAAACAAAACAAAACAAAAAATTAGTCGTAGTAAATAGGTAAAAAGAATAAATCTACAGGGCCGGGAGCCCCCAGTCTCCACATGGGTCCGCCCTGATGCCTATTGTCAAAATTACAGTTTTTGTATTTCAAGTTTGTAACGATTTTACATTTGGTTCCTCATGGTTGGTCCGATTCCACTTTTGGTCCCCTTGTTCCAGAGCGAACAAATTTCACCTCCAAGCTTCAATTTTAAACACATTTGGTCCCCTCCATCACGTCCGTTCACATCTAACGGAAAACACTATTTTGGAGCCAAAATTGAAATTTAAACTTGTTTTGGATAAGGAAAACAATTAAAAATTTAAATTATTATTTATAATTATTTTTTTTTAAATAATATTAAGTATACTAAAAAAAATTAATAAAATTTAATTTTCAAATATTATCGAAATTTATGGAAGTTTCTGATTTTTTTTTTTTGAAGTTTTTTGAAATTTTAAAACTAATGGGATATCTCAAATTTCAAACATTTTAGAAATTTGCATAATTATTTGAATGGAATGAATTTTTAGATTAATTTTTTTTGAATTGGAAGAAGAATTAATTTTGTACTCCCTAAAAAGATTGAAAACTTTTCGAAAAGGTTAATTCATTTATGTTCAATCAGACTTTCACCCTAAAAATGACTATCAAATTGAATAATTAAAAGGCGTTTTATACGAAGGTTGCCGAAAAGTTGGGTTCATCATTAATCTAGGTTCAACTTTTAGTTCTCTTTCGCAAATAAGTCCACGCTCCTTTTATCGTTAATATCCTAATATTTATAACAAAATTATCCCAACCATCTAAATCCACCCAATTTATGATTCAAACCCTAATTCAATCCCAATTTTATCAATTTTGACCGCTAAATCCAATTTTGACGTTTTTGTTTTTGAAACTTCTTTTCCCACCATTGATTTATGTTGTGTGACTGATATATATATAACAATGTTCTTGATGAAAACGAAGAAACTCATGTATTAAGATAAAATCTTTCTCTTCCGATCATTTGCCAATGAAGACGAAAGCACATATTAATCATTAACAAACAAACAAACACAAAAAAAAAAATACAGAAGCGAAATCAAAATGTAAAACCTAATATCAATTAATAATATTCATTAACAAACAAAAAACACATATTAATCATTTAACAAATAAACAGAAAAAAAAAGAAAAAGAAAAGGCAAAATCAAAACACAAACCCTAATATTAATAATTAATTAGCTAATTGGAGATGGTGCAGTGCCTCCATTAATTAGTAGAACTACTACTACTGCTGGTTGAGGCTGCAGCAGCTGCAATCATCCTTTGATCAATTTCTTCTTGTTTCCTAAAGTTGATCGCCAACCGAAGCTCGTCGCTTCCGTTTACTCGATACCCCCAAATTTCAACCCAATCGCCTTTGACCGCGTTGTTCGCGTTGACTATCCTGCCCCATTGTTTGTTAATAACAATCATCTGCAAGCTTGGCCACTTCCCCAAGTGCAGGTTAAACGATCTGCCTCCTTTATCGATCCCGATACATTGAACTCCTATTCTCGTCTCGGTTACAGCTATCCTCTCTTCGTCTCTCAGAAGACTCATCAAGATTTCAGGGGTGTTGATGTTCAATCTGTTGAGGTGGTCCCACACATCGGATGTTTCGAGTTTCTTGTGGTACAAGAAAACCGGTTTACTTCCGTTGTGTGACTCGATCGTCTCAATCATACCTGGAATCTCCTCTAGTGGAAGAACAGTATCCGGTATCGATGACGATGATGACTCGCCGCGGATGAATAAAGTCTTATCCCGGCGCCTAATTGTTCTCTTGATCTTCCGTACAGGCGCTGGTTCGGAAACATTCTCTTCGTCGGTTATTATTAATTTCCCCTTCACCTTCTTCTTTTCTTCCCATCGGCCGTTATGATTAGGGCTTACGTCATGGTGACGATTCATGGACGGAGGAAAAGATTGAAGTGGCTTTGGACTGTAGAGTACAATTTCATTGGATATTACTTTCGCCTTCTTCTTTAATAAAGGGCTGACGTCATGAGTATAAGTTGCAGTTCCAGAAACCCTTTTCTTGGACTGGGGTTTTCTTGAAACGACGTCGTCAGGGCTGGGGCTTCTTATTATTAATAAATCTGATGAGGATTTATTATCCGCCTTTGGATCAGAAGTTGCACCGACGTCGTCGTTGATAATGGGGGGTCCACCACGTGAAGAACAACCAACTTCCTCTGGTGCGGTGAAGAAGATAACTGGACGAAAATCACCACACGCCATCATCGGATAATAATCGATAATGTCGAATTCACGAAACTCCTCCGGAGCCGCTGGTGCCGCCGTTTTCTTGGCGGGAGATTTTGCAGGAACTTTGTCGGAAGAAGGGCGGCTTCCGGCGGCGGCGGCGGCAGGAACAAGAGATTGATCTGGGACATGCTTTTCTTGATTATTATAAAGTGACAAAACGGTACTAATTGGGCTGCTAACGGCGGCCGGAGTAGGAGAAGAAGAAGATTCCGGTGGTGTAACAGGATCTTCTTGGGGGGTGTTTGGATGAACAGAAATATCAACTCCAAACAACCTAATTATCTGCTTAGAGTACTCTTTGATCTCCATTAATGAGATTAATTAATATAATGCTTATGAATTTGTGATTTGTTTTCTCTTAATTGCGATGGGTAATGAGTTTATAATGGAGGTGCATGGGTATATATAAGCAAGTAGGGCAATGGGTTTTTCTGTAATTATGTATATAAGGAAGTATTTGGGTTTCCTTATTAGAATATTATATATATAAGCAAGTAGGGCAATGGGTTTTTTTGTAATTACATATAAGGAAGTATTTGGGTTTCCTTATTAGAATTGGACATCGTTTTCATATACAAAATTTACTTCCTAATTCGAATCTACTTCTTCTACTTGCAATCTAAACTATATATGTAATTAAGGAATGTTTCCTTAATTATACGAATCTGAAAATATTATAATTGTACGAAATATTTGAAAATATTAAATCAATTTACTTCCCTTTTTTTATAATGATCTGGCATTCGATGGGTATCTTTCTTACAGTCTATATTTGAGTTTAGTAAATCAGTAGTAATTTCACAAATATGCATTGTCGTCGGTGATCAGTTCTCAACAATCCGATTTTAATTTAGAACATTTTTTTTAAACCATGAGAAGTAGAGTTAAGGGTGAAAATGTAAGTTATAAAGTTGTCTGTTTACTTTAAGGGAAATTAAAAAACAATTAGGACTAGATTGCAAATTTTTAAACCTTAAAAAACTTACTCATAATCATGACACGTCATTCCCTAGCCCCAAATTTAACAACATATATACACGTAATCATAATTACATAATTCCAAATATTCACATGCATACAAAATACTTGTATGTACATAAGCATTTCAAAATTAAGAAGGAATAAATAATCCGTTCATACATACAATAATTCATTATCCGATTAAACATCAATATACATGCTGAAAACCATTTATATTCATAGCATAAATATTCATATAATTTAATTACGTACTATAACATAAATTCCAATGCATAAAAATTATACTTCAACAAACATATATTATATGCTTCTAATTCTATGTACCCATTGACATAGACATCATATAAATAATATAACATATCATAAAAAAATATTATTACATTAACATCTCATAATATTATCCACTAATTAATTTAAATTATGCATACGAATTTCAGCAAAATCTCATGCATATATCAAGAGTAATACAATCATCTCTAGGCATCAAACATTTAATAGCACTCTTAGTAGCTATACATTCCTCGAGCATTAAAAATTTATCATGCTCTCATAAATAATGTTATCATGCCAATTATAACATATAGTGCAATATAATTACGCCATAACATTATCATGCAACATAACCATGTTTCTATCTCATATAATACCATATTATTTATCATATAATATTATCACTTAATTGCATGAGATATAGTTTTAAATGAAAAGGCGTACCCGAAATAATTATAAACGAGTCGTTTTAAACTTCTGAGACGAATTTGAAATTCTCGCATAAGGAATGCATTGGTAGTTTTGGCAGCACTGAAAAACTTAAGCATATCTTTAGCATCCGATGTCCGATTTTGTTGATTCAATATGATCCGAATAGCCAACGAAATTTCCTACAACTTTCGTCTTTCACGATTTCCTAGATTCGGATTGGATCATGATCAAATTAAGCCTCCAAGTCGAAGTATGTGTGCTGTATAAAATTGCACCTACAATGGAACCATGAAAATATTAAATAATATTCAAGAATTGAGAATAATATAAAACCTCATCATATTTATGGTATGATTCCATCATTATTCTTCGATTTGGTCTTCTTTCACCAAAATTTTGTGCACCATGAAGTGTTTGGTACGCTGGGGTTGCATCGCCTCACGAACGGTTGCATTATTCATGAAAAGTTGTGTTGGCAATTCTGGCACCCTTTCGTGTTTTCATCATAACTTCTCCATATGAACTTCGATTGGGGTGACTTAACAAGTTATGGAAAGCTAACTTGATTTTCTACAACTTTTGTGTGGTACTTTTGCAGATTCTGGCCGTATCACCTCCGAAAATGGGCTGGAACATAGACGTTGTGTTCTGTCCGAAAATGACATTCTCCTCCAGTTTGATTTCGTTACTTCTTGGATTTTAAGTGGAATATCTTCTTCTTCATCTCGAAAATACAACTAAAAGTTTGTCTTAAGATTGTTATAAGGGTGTGTGTATTTTGAAATGGGAATGAACAAAATTTGGACAAAAGTTTGACAAGAAAAATGTAGTCGAGGCAAGAACCAGGTTCTTTCTCCTTAAGACAAATTTCCCCCGTGCAGTGCTCTCGGTTACGGCAATTGTCTCCCAAGATACAACGACTATTTCAGTTCCAACAAAGCAGCACAATAATTATTGAAACACGGGGAACGAAACGACGTTTAGGACTTTATAAGACACGAAGAAAAGGACTTGGTAATGCAACAATATGCAATGAGATGCTATGATGAGAAGTGAATTCAATTAATGTATTGAATTCCATGTGAATTATGAACTAATTAAATGGTGGATTTTGGAATCTATTTATAGATTTTTAAAGGTTATGACCACAAGTCACAACTCTTAGGAAAATAATTTCATGTAAAGGTATCACACATTTTCTCATTAACTACACACCTATTCAGTCTAATAGGTGCTTAAACACCTCCATCTTTTTCAATGGTGGCATTTCACTTTATTATTTTCCACACTTAAATATTTTAAATGATCCATTAATTTATCATTCATCGAAAATTAATTTTGAGAATTTAAATTAAACCACTTAAACATTCAACAAAAATTGAGTCAAATACTCAAAATTTCCAACAATCCCCCACATGAATGAAATTAATGCATGCAGACACATTCAAAGTCCAAGCGATTTGTTATTGCATCGGGAGAGGTAGCTTATGGCTTTGAACCTTCCTTAGTAAAATGTTGTCGGATTTACTTGTTGCTTAGTGAACGCGATGTCTTGAACTATAATCAACTTTTGTGTAAACCAAGATAACAACACTTACACAATAACATCTCTAACGTCTTTTGTTCCCACGTTCTGTCCATTTCGGCCTTGGACCAATTCTTGGATTCATAAGTGTTTCATTGAAGCGGCCCTATACTTCACACTTAAATAGGTGATCTCCCATAAAGAATACTCTGTCGTATTCCACCTTAAAAGCTCATAGGAATCACTAAAAGTCACTAGACTTAACCTTACCACATTCGACAGGTAGCACTTGGATTTTAGGGAATGGTAGGAATTATTTCCAAGTGCTCGATTTGAATTTCCATAACTTAGTTGTCCCATTGAACCAAGATCTTGGGATCTCCAATCTACAAGGTTGGGTTACCATCATGGATTTTCATTTGTGTTGTGGGTTTATAGACCCATTCTCATCACTAACTACATTTGATCTCTATTGATTCCTTCGTCAAGGATAAATCAAATTATCTCTTGTCTTCGTAAAGTCAACGTTTATAATTTCTCTAGAATCAATTGCTAAATGGTGTTACCTCTACGATCGAGACTTTACCATTTTATATATTATTTTGTGCTCTTTTGTATAGCCAACTGACTACTACAATTATTTTCAAGCACCAACTAAGTCAATCACATAATGTCCTCTAGAAAATTATGGAGTTATCCAACATTTTTCTTTAACTTCCAAGTTATAACTCGAACTCCGTAGTGAATCGAGTTATACCACTTTATTTTGAGGAATATCAAGATTTATGGACTTAGTATCTTAGTAGCACATATCCAATTCATAAGAATTTACTTTTCAAATACAATTGGATATCTTCTATAATGTAATTTACGTTTACATATAGGATTACCTATTTACTTGACTTTCTCAATGAGTCAATCAACATGTAGTTCATTAAACTACAATCTCTTCAAGAATATTTTAGTTGAACCATTGTTCACCACTATTCTTTATAGTCTTATATTGACGAATTCAATATGACTAGCATTGTCTCAACATAATGAGACTCCAATAATTCATCAAATCCTTAGTGATTTTAATCTCTATAAGATTTGCATCAATAGGACCATATTTTCCACATTGAAATATTTTACTAATATTTCATTAGTTTTCATGATAATACCATGATTACACCGCATGATTAACATGTCATAAACATGTACTCTTATGTGCATTTATCACACACGTACTTTTCAAACTCGGCAAGTTTGAAAGTATTTGATAACAAATTCTTATCAAATGTGCAATTGCTTTAGAACTTATTTAAGTTCATACTATACGAGTTTCACTGATTTTCCTTTGTCTCAAAGAAATTTCTAGTATTTGCACTTTCCCCTTACAAATTTAAAAATGAGACTATCATATTTCAAATTTCGTTATAGTTGCACTTTGCCCCAAATAAGACTTTTCACCGATTTTCTCATGTCTCTATCAACTTAAAGGGCATTTGCGACCTTTCACCAATCCCACCCAAATATTAGCATCGCTGAACAAAAAACCCAACGGATTTCCCAATCCCTTGTTTCAAAAAAAAAACAAAAAAAAAAATTAGGGTTTTTTCTCTTAACACATTCCACAGATCGTGGTCACCAAACCATAAGAATCTTCAGTGTCTTCTTCGATTACCAGTTGTTACGGTGATCCCCTCCCATAGATTTAAAATGTACGAGTTGGAAAAGGAGAAAAGGAATGCATAAAGAAAACATATAGAACCCACAAAACTAATATGCGATTTATGTAACAAAATGAAAGGAGGTAATTTATAAACCCATATTGATTTTCCATCCTCTAACAAAATGAAAAGAAGGTCGAAATTCAAACACCCATAAATCGTAGCTCCAACAATTGAATGTTAAACACAAAGAATGAAACACACAAATAATCTTACCTTTGTTAAAAAGCAGCCTTCGAAGAGAAAAACATAACCTTAATTTTGGAGTTCACTTGTGTAATCGTAGGTTATAAAGAATCAGAAATTTGGGGACTAGGTGCAAAATTGCATATATACCCTGAAAGGACAAAAATGCCCCAACCTTTTAAATCCACCCAATTTATGATTTAAACCTTAATTCAATCTCGATTTCATCAATTTTGACTCCTAAATCTGATTTTGACTTTTTTGTTTTTGAACTTCTTTTCCCGCCGTTTTACGTTATGTTATTGACATATGTATAAAACAATGTTCTTGATGAAAAAGAAGAAACTCATGCATTAACATAAAAAAATTCCCTTCCTTTGCCATTGAAGATAAAACTAAAGCACATATTAATCATTAACAAACAAACAAACAAACAAAAGAAAAAAGAAAAAAAAAAAAAAAAAGCAAAATCAAAAACAAGCCCTAATATTAATAATTAATTAGCTAATTGGAGATGGTGCAGTGCCTCCATTAATTAGTAGAACTACTACTACTGCTGGTTGAGGCTGCAGCAGCTGCAATCATCCTTTGATCAATTTCTTCTTGTTTCCTAAAGTTGATCGCCAACCGAAGCTCGTCGCTTCCGTTTACTCGATACCCCCAAATTTCAACCCAATCGCCTTTGACCGCGTTGTTCGCGTTGACTATCCTGCCCCATTGTTTGTTAATAACAATCATCTGCAAGCTTGGCCACTTCCCCAAGTGCAGGTTAAACGATCTGCCTCCTTTATCGATCCCGATACATTGAACTCCTATTCTCGTCTCGGTTACAGCTATCCTCTCTTCGTCTCTCAGAAGACTCATCAAGATTTCAGGGGTGTTGATGTTCAATCTGTTGAGGTGGTCCCACACATCGGATGTTTCGAGTTTCTTGTGGTACAAGAAAACCGGTTTACTTCCGTTGTGTGACTCGATCGTCTCAATCATACCTGGAATCTCCTCTAGTGGAAGAACAGTATCCGGTATCGATGACGATGATGACTCGCCGCGGATGAATAAAGTCTTATCCCGGCGCCTAATTGTTCTCTTGATCTTCCGTACAGGCGCTGGTTCGGAAACATTCTCTTCGTCGGTTATTATTAATTTCCCCTTCACCTTCTTCTTTTCTTCCCATCGGCCGTTATGATTAGGGCTTACGTCATGGTGACGATTCATGGACGGAGGAAAAGATTGAAGTGGCTTTGGACTGTAGAGTACAATTTCATTGGATATTACTTTCGCCTTCTTCTTTAATAAAGGGCTGACGTCATGAGTATAAGTTGCAGTTCCAGAAACCCTTTTCTTGGACTGGGGTTTTC
This sequence comes from Erythranthe guttata, assembly GCF_000504015.1. Next base: position 986,348 of record NW_012194164.1, on the reverse strand, counting down.
TTGAAACGACGTCGTCAGGGCTGGGGCTTCTTATTATTAATAAATCTGATGAGGATTTATTATCCGCCTTTGGATCAGAAGTTGCACCGACGTCGTCGTTGATAATGGGGGGTCCACCACGTGAAGAACAACCAACTTCCTCTGGTGCGGTGAAGAAGATAACTGGACGAAAATCACCACACGCCATCATCGGATAATAATCGATAATGTCGAATTCACGAAACTCCTCCGGAGCCGCTGGTGCCGCCGTTTTCTTGGCGGGAGATTTTGCAGGAACTTTGTCGGAAGAAGGGCGGCTTCCGGCGGCGGCGGCGGCAGGAACAAGAGATTGATCTGGGACATGCTTTTCTTGATTATTATAAAGTGACAAAACGGTACTAATTGGGCTGCTAACGGCGGCCGGAGTAGGAGAAGAAGAAGATTCCGGTGGTGTAACAGGATCTTCTTGGGGGGTGTTTGGATGAACAGAAATATCAACTCCAAACAACCTAATTATCTGCTTAGAGTACTCATTGGTCAGCGGGGGGGAAAAAAAATAACTAACACCGTTGGTCAGCAGCGGTGACGAAAGAAATGTTTTCAAAAAAAGAAAAGCTAATGACGGAGATCGACGGTCAATGATGACGTTAAAAATATGGTTAGGAGTCAAAATTGAATAATTGGTTAAATTAGAATTAAATATATGAAATTGAAGTATATTAAAATACGAGAGGTATTACTAATTGAAACACTGTTGATCAACTTTTTTTTTTCTTTTTTTTTTTCCGAAATAAGAAATACATCTTTGCCAAAGTTTCTATGGTACAATAATAAATAGGGCGAATGGCAAAAAGGTCCATCACATGGGACTTAAATGCATTTTGATCAAAAAAAAAAACAGTCTCTAAATTAAACTCATCTCCATGTCTTTAGTCTAAAATATCCTCAATAATATAATTCTTATCAATTCCACCCATTATGTTCTAACTTTCTTAATATTACATATTGACCCTGGATTTAAACAAATATATCACATTAACCCCAAAACTTTTTTTTTTTAGAAAATAATTTTTTTTCTGAAATATTTTTTTTCCGGCCAGTTTCCGGCGTTGACTTTTTTTTTTCTTTTTGAATTTTTTTTTCTTAGAAAAAAAATATTATAATTAATATTACTGTTTTGGCTACTAAATTACTGTCTCAGACAGTAATATTACTCTTTGGGACAGTAATATTATGAATATTATTTCCCGAACAGTAATATTATTAATATTATTGTCTAAGACAGTTAAATTACTGTTGGAGACAGTAATTTAGCATCCAAGGCAGTAATAATAATAAAAAAAAAATTAAGAAAAAAAAACGAAAAGTCAATTAACAGTTAAATTACTGTCTTCGGCAGTTAAATAACTGCTGGAGACAGTAATTTAGCAACGAATACAGTAATATTAATTAAAAATATTTTTTTAAGAATAAAAAAGTCAATTAACAGTGGAATTACTCTCTCCAACAGTTAAATAACTGCTGAAGACAGTAATTTAGCAACGAATACAGTAATATTAATTATAATATTTTTGAAGAAAAAAAAAGTCAATTAACAGTTAAATTACTGTCTCCGACAGTTAAATAACTGTCAGAGACAGTAATTTAGCAGCCAAGACAGTAATATTAATTAAAATATTTTTTTAAGAAAAAACAAAATTATATAAAAAAAAATGTCAACGCCGGAGACCCGGCGGTCAACGGCAGTTGACCGGCTGGAAAAAATTTCAGGAAAAAAAAAAGTTTTTCAAAAAAAAAAAAAGTCAACGCCGGAGACCGCCGGTCTCCAGCGGTCAACGCCGGTCAACGGTGGCGACCGGCGGTCTCCGGTGGTGGCGGGTCAAAATTGGGGTCAAAATTGAAATTAGGGTTAAAATTGGTTAATTGGTTATTGAGCTAAATTGGGGTGTAAATCATGAAATTGGAGTTGAATTGGGTTTCATTGAATTGTGGGTAATTTTGGTATATATAAAGAGATTTTTCTTATTTGCAAATAAGTTTGAATGGGGTGGATTTATTTGAGAGACAAAAAAGTTGGATGTTCCTCTTTTAATTAAGTGCCCTTGTCATGGGCCTATTTGTCATTACCCCTAATAAATAATCAACAAGGGAGTTACACCTATGGTTCGCCAGAACGTCGCGGTCTGTCGTTGCAGTCACCGCCGTTCCAGTTCTATTGCAACATTGCGATTGTATTGTGACTGCATCGCGGCTGAACCGGACAAAGTATAATTAAAATGCGAAAATTTAGAATTAATGTCAAATAAGTTTTTAATATTAATATTATATAGAATAATAGGGTAAATTACAACCATTCCATGAAGTATGGTCAAATTACAAAAAAAATCCTCATGTTTGGGTAATTATAACTACCCCCTCTCAACTATAAATCTTCTTACACGTCCACCCTTGCGGTTTCAAATTTAATGGAATTTTCTAGATTATATGGAATACTCAATAATTTTGTACCCGTTTTATCCCATTCGATCTCCACATTTTGAAGCTAGGTCGATGATCTTAATATGTGTTTTTTGGCTTGTATATATCAGATTGTGGTGCATCATAAACTGCATGGTAGCACAAAATGAGTACAAACTAGATGATTATGTTGAATTTGACACCATAAGGGTGGAAATGTAAGAAAATACATAGTTGAGGGGTAGATGTAATCATCCAAACAAGAGGGTTTTTTTCTTCATAATTTGACCATACCTCAAGAGTGGTTGTAATTTATCCTAGAATAATATACAAGCTATGATTAGAACTCCAATTTTAATTTTAGAACATTTTTTTAAACCTTGAGAAATATAATTAAGGGTGAAAATGTAAATTATGAAGCTATATCTTTACTTTAAGAGAAATAAAAAAACAATAAGGACTATATTGCAAATTTTGAAAACTTAAAAAACTTACTTGTAATCATGACACGTCATTCCATAGCCCCAAATTAAACTACATTTGAAGTGTTGGAGCTAATTGTAAATTTTTAGAACTTTTAAATTAAAAGTTAAAAATCCTAGGTTGAGATCCTTAAATTGTCGTTGGAGACTTGAATAAGTAAATTATGATCATTCATACTGTTCCAATTCCGTTCCAGGCCGTTCCGGTATGCGTGACAACCGCGACCATCCAATTTATTATAGCCTTGCCTCGGTGTTCCAACAACATGCACAAACATACACGTACAAAGCGATGCACGAAGGTATTCGCGCAAAAAAGCTAACGAAAACAAGAAAGTAATACAAGGACATGAATACTCATCAACAAACATGTACAAAAATACTCACACAAAACAACATGCACAAACATAGACGTACAAAATAATGCAGAAAAGTGCTCGTGCAAAAAGTGCTTGCAGAAAAGTACTCGTCCAAAAGTGCTTGCAGAAAAACGCTAATGAAAACACAAACTACAATACTAGGACATGCATATCAATGCCGTTTCTTTGCCTGTTTTGCAACGTTTTTCGTTGTGGAACGGTTCGTTTATGGTTTCCGAAACGGAGGGCACCGTTTCCATTCCGTTCCGGCAAACCATGGTTACACCACAAAATATGAACATATCATCTGAATCAAGAAGCTTCTCATTTGCACAATCTTTTATTGTCTTCAAACTCCAACAAAACAAATCAAGAAAAGCAAATTGCACTACGGAAAGCGGAAAGAAACCGAGAAATAAAATTAACACTGTCCGGTAAATCTTTATTCACGGGCGGCATTGAGAAGTCATCCTCCAAGTAAGCCACCAAGAAAACAAATACCATTTCCATCTCCAAATAATAATTCTTGATAATCTTCTTCTCCACCACCACCACCAATGATGTTTGCACCGTTAGATATAAATCGCATCAATTCTTGATTTAAACCTTAATTCAATCCCGATTTCATCCATTTTGACTCCTAAATCTGATTTTGACTTTTTTGTTTTTGAACTTCTTTTCCCGCCCATTTTACGTTATGTTATTGACATATGTATAAACCAATGTTCTTGATGAAAACGAAGAAACTCATGCATTAAGATAAAAAAATTCACTTCCTTTGCCATTGAAGATAAAACTATAAAGCACATATTAATCATTAACAAACAAACAAACAAAAGAAATAAAAAAAAATCAAAAACAAGCCCTAATATTCATAATTAATTAGCTAATTGGAGATGGTGCAGTGCCTCCATTAATTAGTAGAACTACTACTGCTGCTGGTTGAGGCTGCAGCAGCTGCAATCATCCTTTGATCAATTTCTTCTTGTTTCCTAAAGTAGATCACCAAACGAAGCTCGTCGCTTCCGTTTACTCGATACCCCCAAATTTCAACCCAATCGCCTTTGACCGCGTTGTTCGCGTTGACTATCCTGCCCCATTGTTTGTTAATAACAATCATCTGCAAGCTAGGCCACTTCCCCAAGTGCAGGTTAAACGATCTGCCTCCTCTATCGATCCCGATACATTGAACTCCTATTCTCGTCTCGGTTACAGCTATCCTCTCTTCGTCTCTCAGAAGACTCATCAAGATTTCAGGGGTGTTGATGTTCAATCTGTTGAGGTGGTCCGACACATCGGATGTTTCGAGTTTCTTGTGGTACAAGAAAACCGGTTTACTTCCGTTGTGTGACTCGATCGTCTCAATCATACCTGGAATCTCCTCTAGTGGAAGAACAGTATCCGGTATCGATGACGACGATGACGAGGACGACTCGCCGCGGACGAATAAAGTCTTATCCCGGCGCCTAATTGTTCTCTTCTTCCGTACAGGCGCTGGTTCGGAAACATTCTCTTGGTCGGTTATTATTAATTTCCCCTTCACTTTCTTCATTTCTTCCGATCGGCGGTTATTAGGGCTGACGTCATGGTGACGATTCATCGACGGAGGAAAAGATTGAAGTGGCTTTGGAGTGTAGAGTACAATTTCATTGGATATTAATTTGGCCTTCTTCTTTACTGAAGGGCTGACGTCATGAGTATAAGTAGTTGCAGAAACCCTTTTCTTGGACTGGGGTTTTCTTGAAACGACGTCGTCAGGGCTGGGGCTTCTTATTATTAATAAATCTGATGAGGATTTATTATCCGCCTTTGGATCAGAAGTTGCACCGACGTCGTAGTTGATTATGGGTGGTGGTCCACCACGTGAAGAACAACCAACTTCTTCCGGTGAGGAGAAGAAGATAACTGGACGAAAATCACCACACACCATCATCATGGGATAATAATCGATAATGTCGAATTCAGGAAACTCCTCCAGAGGAGCAGCCGGCGCCGCCGTTTTCTTGGCGGGAGATTTTGCGGGAACTTCGTCGGAAGACAGGCCGCTTCCGGCGGCGGCGGCGGAAGGAACAAGAGATTCATGATCTGGGACATGCTTTTCTTGATTATTATAAAGTGACAAAACCGTACTAATTGGGCTGCTAACGGCGGCCGGAGGAGAAGAAGAAGATTCCGGTGGTGTAACAGGATCTTCTTGGGGGGTGTTTGGATGAACAGGAATATCAACTCCAAACAACCTAATTGTCTTCTTAGAGTAGTACTCTTTCATCTCCATTAATCTGCTTAATTAATTAATGCTTATGAATTAGTGATTTGTTTTCTCTTAATAAGATTAATGGAGGGGTGCTTATGGGTATATATAAGCAAGTAGGGCAATGGTTTTTTTGTAATTATATTATATAAATAAGGAAGTATTTGGGTTTCCTTATTAGAATTGGACATCTCTATTTCATATACAAATTTTACTTCCTAATTCGAATCTACTTCTTCTACTTGCACTCTAAACTATATATGTAATTAAGGAATGTTTCCTAAGTCGAATCAACTTTTGATTATCATTCAAATTGTGCGAAATATTATTTGAAAATATTAAATCAATTTACTTCCCTTTTTTTCTATAATGATGATCTGGCTTTCGATGAATCTCTTTCTTTTGTGCTATTGCAGTTATCCCTAAATTAAATTAGTATATGTAGGGGTGGAAATCATAATGGAATTTCCGAATTCCGCCAATTCCGATACGGAAATATCAGAATTTGGAACCGTACTTTTTATTTCAATTTTTGAAATTTGATTTTTGATTTTTTCGAATTTATTTGGAACATAATCGGAATGGTATATAAAATTATCGGGAATTACAATTTCCGATAATTACCGAACATAAGGGGTATTTTCGTATTTTGCCCTTACCTCAGGGAGGTTGCCGTAATTTACCCAAGATAATATTACACTCACCATATCCAAACAACTTAAAATTTAATCTTTAAACTAACATATAAGAGCTTATCAACTCCTAAAGCTTCTTATCAGATATAACTTATAAGAACTAAGTTGTTTTACCTTGCTAAATGCTGTCATATTACAGTTGTAATTTATACTTCAATTACTCAGCCTTTTTTAAATAAATCAAACAACATTCTTGAGTAACGCAACGATATATAATTTGTTTCAACAAATAATCAAAATATTTCAATGTGTTGAATCGAAAAATCCAGAGTGAAGAATATACCCTTGTAAAGCACAAAATCAATATTTCCATGATTAAATAGAAAGGGCACGAAAGAAGCATATATTCAACTCCGTCGCGGTCGCGTTTATATAGTACACAACAATTTCAACAGCACAAAAAACAAACTCCTGAAACAACAACCTTTTGTCTTCTGTTTTTTTATATTGTCTATATATCGACTTTTTTTTTTCTCGTACATATTCATTTTTATTAGAAACCGGCCCATCCAGCAGGCGGAGCATCCAACTTACCCTTGTTGCTCTTTTGTTCGACAAAGCGCTGAGAGACATTCAATCCACCGACAGGCACACTTACATTTGAGCTCGCAGCATTTGGGACAACCTTAAAACTCTCTGTTTCGAATCCCCAACTGTTTGTTTCGACTTTTTGATTATTCTGCGGAGTGTTTCTTGTCCTCACAGATTTAGGAGCCGATGATGGCTTGTCATCAGAGAAAGCCTGCCACTGTTGAGAGTCTGAGCTTTTAGAACTTCGGTCAAACAACCCTTGTTGAAGTTCCCACACCGTTCCTTCAATCTTCTCATTCTGTTTCAAAAAATTAAATAAAAAAATAAAAAACTAAACATACGGGTAAAAATTAAAATATTAGAAGTGAAATTCAAAATTATAGAAAAAAATACCGGCGTGGTTGTAGCTGATTGGCTTACAGGAGAAACTAGGTTTCTCGAGGAATCCCTACTCGGTGATGGAGTTCTCGCAGCTAGGCTCTGCTTAAGTTCTTGAATCTCTTGACGCTGTGACCTACAAATTGCTGAGAGTTTTTCGTATTTGGAGGTTATTTCCGTCTTTTCTGCACTGATGAGTGCTAGCTGCTCCTTCAGCTTTTCTACCTCGGCCTCTAATACCTCTTCCTTCTCCGGTTTCTTACTGTTGTTGCTCGGACTCTGTTTATTACTATTGAATTCAGCGACAAAGGCGTTGAATGCATGGTTATGAGAGGGTGGGGTGACCTCTGGTTTTGCTTGCTTTGATCTTTCGTTACTCTGGTTCAAATTATCTGGAAACAAATTTAAATCTTTAGTTGGTTTACGGTTTGAGGTATCTTCGTCGTATTTTGGCCTGGTTTTATCATCTCTGGCTTCTGATTCTTTCGCGTGCTGAGTGGTCCAGAATGCCCCCATTGGACCGGTGTTTTCGTCTGTTCTTGGATTACTTGACGCTGATGTCACATTTCGAGGAGCTTCGGTTGAGGGTGGTGGAGGAGGAGATCTACGAGGGACTGGACTAGACTTGTTTGCAGGCTTTGCCATTCCTAGAGAAAGAGAGTAATTATAAGAGCCCGTTAAATGCAATTAAGTACATGTTAAAAATCCGATATCCTCGTACCTCCAAGCACATCAGCACTATTTTGAGGCATTTCTGTAGGTCCATCGGGTAATGACTTTTGCAGCCCATCTGGTAAAAGAGTATTAACACGAAACCAGACCTGCAAATACAAGGAACCGTAAATATACATGCAACATTGGCACTCATGTTTTCCATGGGCGCGAAAATCTACAACTAACCTAAGTTCATGGGGATGAATGGCCAATCAAGCGAAATGCTTGCCTGCGTGATATCTGGTCTGTCGTTGGGTGAAGATTGAAGCGTGTCTTTGATAAGGTCTATAAGCAATGTATTGTATTTGGGTAAATCCGGGATCCGATAATTCCCGTTTAGAATTTGGAGCTTTGATTCGCCATCAAATGCTGACTTGAAGTAACATATACGGAAAAGGAGACAACCAAGTGCCTGCAAATTACAAAGCTTAGTATAAACATTCATGAATGTTCTTGATTCTTCTCGGTCTAATCAACATAATACATGGAGCGGTCGACTTACCCATATATCTACCTTCTCGTTTATAAGTTCTCTTCGAAAAAGATCCCACATCTAAAACATTGAATGAGGAGGATAATCAACAGTTATACCATGAAAAAAGGTGCAAGAAATAAAATTTTGATAAAAAAATCCATCAACCTCGGGGGCTCTATATGCAGGTGTTGTGTATTTCCTTATATTGTCTTCCTCAATTCCCATTTCTTCGGGTTTCTCAAAGCGTTTATGGTTGGTAGATGTACTACCGAAATCGCACAACTTCCACAAGCCATCAGACCCCAACAAAAGATTCTCAGCCTTTAAATCTCTACACGATGCAATAAGTCAAATTAGAAAAAGAAATTCAAATCTCCGTACCAGTACAAAAACAAATTAAGTCTCTTCAGCAAAGCAGAAACATAAAGCAATCTATATCACTACCAAAACAGGGAGAGTAAAAAAGAAAAAAATCATGGTAAATTTTCAGGATATGTTTTCTGCCCAACCTAAACAATTGGTAAAGATACATAAAAATGCACTAGTCGTCCGTCATAAGCATTTCTATACACCAACACCATATATATATAAAATAAAATAAAAAGTGACTACGACAAAAGCAATTACCGGTGGGCGATAGGAGGGGTCTGACTATGCATTGCAAAGACAGCATTACATACATCCCTGAAAATTGTAATGACCTGCTTCTCATCGAAAAAACCAGCTCCTCTGTTCTCCAGCACATTAACCAGAGACTTTTCGCAATATTCCAAGAGAAGAAGAGCCTCTTTGGTACGACCCATGTCAAAGATAGCATGTGCATGAAGGGTGACAACATTAGGATGCCCTTTTAGTGTTTTCATAACTAAAATCTCCTTCTTCACCAGCTCTTCTGACTCTTCATCACTATATATGATGTGCTTTAACGCGTACTGCTTGGAGCCATGTATTGCATCTCGTGCTAAGTAAACGCATGAGAATCCACCCTCTGCAATGGCATTCCGTACCTGAACTTTGAAATTACCGATGTCAATGACGCGACCTTCAAGACCAGTTTGCTCTTTATGGGCGAAGGGTTTGAATCTCCACATGGTGGCGCAAATTCTTTACAAATATGAACCGCTGCAAATGTGACATCATTATCAAAAAGTTAGTGTATATTTGAGCAGATGAATAGAAACGTGGAGATCAATTAGAATCAGACTGACACTAAACAATAATTTAGAGTTTTCAAATTCACAATGCTCCTTAACCTTAATAAAGACAACTAGAAAACTAACCATCTGGAATACAAAATTTCCATTTGACTAAAAAACATAGAAGTGGTAAATAGAAGTTCTCTCAAAAAAAAATCACATGAAAATGAAGAAAGAGAAAAACATGCAAACCGAAAACACAAAATAGGTAAAGATGCAAGAGTTTCTACTGATATGGAGTGGAAAATACAAGAGCGGCATAAGGAAACATATACAGGTCCATAAATGAAGCCAAAGTTTACTGAAATCTCTTCCTTCGCGCTCTAATCAACGATTTCAACAAACATACAAGGGTTCTTAGATATTAATTAATAATCAGTTCATTGGATAAGGTTCATATTATAATAAATGGTATTAAAGTCATCAACATCATCCGAGATACTCCGCGAACTACCCCCAATTGCATTGACATTGCCCTCTCAGGCAATGGGCAAAGATAATAATGCTCTCAAGATGACCACGAGGGCGTCTAAGAAGTAAAAAGTGAACTGGAATCAAGATAGACTGCGTTTTTTTGCCTAAATGCTGCTTCGTTTAACTAAAGATCCGCACACATGGTATAATTTTTTTCCATGTAGGTTTTGTAACTACATCCAGATACTATACCAAGATTTTCAGCTTCGGTTAAATTTAACTTGCTAGACATACTAAATATCGAATAACTCACTTCCCAACTCGAACTTCTAAATTCAACGGTCATTCAATACAGCATCTAAGCAGAAAATCCCGAATTCAAATTACACCGCAGTTTATGATTGGAAAGGTTTAACAATGCTAGGCTTCAAGAGGATTCCTGTATTTATTAAAAATTAAATTACTACTCTTTAATAACTTGAAGTTCTAAATTTTGGCTCAATTTCACTACATTTTCCATCTCCGCAACAACGATCTCAAACGCAGAATACCGATACACAAATCAAACCAACAATGCATCATAGCTACTAAAAAAAAACTACCTTTACCCACACTAACACCAACACGTTCTACACACATAGGTATGAAAATTCACAGTCATAAATAAGATCTAAACACATATATATGGAGAGAAAAATCCATTTCCAGATCTACACATACAAAAATCCAAGTCGATTGAAAAGATCTCGAGCTGTAATTCAACTGATAGAAAAAAAAAAATTACTAACACAAAATCATTTCGAAAATCTTAATAGGAGGAGAGAGGGAGAGAGAGAGATTGATTAACCTTGGAAGAACACGAATTCGATCTGAAATCTCCGGCGGCCCGATTGACAGGATGAGATCTGGGGAAATGGTGAGTGAAGCAAATTGCTTTTGCGATTTTTGAGAAATTGAAATGAAAGAGATGAATTTTTAGAGTGCGAAAGCAGAATAAAAATGGGGGTGGAGATCCGTATGCTTTTTGTACGTATATATAACGTGGGATGGAGTTTTGAGGAGGTGTGGGCCCGGGGGAATAAAGAGGCACGTTAATTACGTTATTAGCC
>NW_012194164.1:939560-967183 GCF_000504015.1 Erythranthe guttata | reverse complement strand
CATATGGCCTGATGGTGTGCGAAAATGAATTGGAGCGTGTGTCGGAGGGGCGTGAATGCGCGTTGGCGCGTAGCGCGACCAAGTTGTCGCTATGTAAGTTATTTGAGTCGTCGGTGTTGTCCCGCGACGATGTAGTAGCGAATTGTCTCCTCGTGGGAGTTGTCTCGTCGCGGGGTAATATAGTTGATCGAGTTATCTCCTCGTGGGAGTTGTTTCGCGATAATGTGGTAGCACGGATCAAGTAATCTCCTCGTGGGAGTTGTCTCGTCGTGGGGTAATAGAGTTGATCGAGTTATCTCCTCGTGGGAGTTGTCTCGTGAAAATGTAGTAGCACGGAGCTAGTATTCTCCTCGTGGGAGTTGTTATTTATCGACATTGTCAATGTTTTGACGCATTGCTTGTATGTGTTTACATATAGCCTTGTGCGTGATGTACTTGAGGAGGGGATCAGGCTCTCAAGAGTTTTTTTATGGGGATCGTGCCCCTTGTTAGACCTCGTGGGTCGTAAGTATGTTTGGACCGTGGCCACGTTTTAATGAAGGACCCATCGAAAACAAGTAGATAAATTTTGAGTAATCAAGCTGGCCAGGCTATATAGATTCTCATAATATCTCTAAGTGTTTCTAGGGTTGTAATCGTGCTAACTTGAGCTTGCGATTATGTAGTGCATTGCGAGCGAGTTGTCTCTTCAAGAGAGTTGTCTTGCAGCGAAGTTGTAGGAGCATTGGATGACGCGCGATTGAGGAGCGTGCGGATAGAGGTTGCTCTGAGCGAGTTGTCTCCTCGTGGGAGTTGTTTCGCAGCGAGTCTTATTATCTAGCGAGGTGGTTGTACGTGGGAGTTGCCTTGCAACAGACTTGTAGTATCGAGCGAGTTGGCTCCTCGTGGGAGTTGTCTCGCTGCGGGTTGTGGTACCAAGCGAGTTGGCTCCTCGTGGGAGTTGTCTCGCTACGGGTTCGTAGTACCGAGCGAGTTGGCTCCTCGTGGGAGTTGCCTCGCTGCGGGTCGTGTAGGAGTTATCTCGATGTGGGTTCGTAGACCCGAGGGAGTTGACTCCTCATGGGAGTTGCCTCGCACCGGGTTATATGACTGAGCAAGTTATCTCCTCGCGGGAGTTATCTTGCCGCCGGTTGTAGTACCGAGCGAGTTGGCTCCTCGTGGGAGTTGTCTCGCTACGAGTTGTAGTTTTGGGCGAGTTGGCTCCTCGTGGGAGTTGTCTCGCTGCGAATTGTGGGACAGAGCGAGTGGTCTTCTCGTGGGAGTTATCTCGCTGTGGTTATGAGACCCGAGGGAGTTGGCTCCTCGTGGGAGCTATCTCGCTGCGGGTGGTAGGACCGAGCGAGTTGTCTCCTCGTGAGAGTTGTCTCGCTGCGGTTATGAGACCCGAGGGAGTTGGCTCCTCGTGGGAGTTATCTCGCTGCGGGTGGTAGTACTGAGCGAGTTGACTCCTCGTGGAAGTTGTCTCGCAAGCCCCCCACTCTCGAGACGATGTGGGAGCCAAGTCGAAAAGGATACTGGATCGTGTCGAGAGTAGATCAGTGTTGTGGTGTACCATTAATTATTGGCGTCATGTGGAGAAATAATAATTTTTATTTCTCCGGGAGAGAGCGTACGCGATTTGGTAAAGCGCGCTGGAGAGCTCGCGCAATTTGGGGAAGCGCGTTGAAATTCTCGTGCGATTTGGTAAAGCGAGTCAAAATCTACGCGCAATTTGGTGGAGAATAGACAAAGTTGCGCGCGATTTGATGGGAGCACGCAGTCCAAGGGCTCCTTGGAAAGCGCGCGCGCGCGCTCTCCAATAATTTTTTTTGTTTTTTTTTGTTTTACTGCTGACATGCGCGTCAGCGCGTGTACTCCACGCGCGCCTCCTCCTTTTTTTTTTTTTTTTTTTTTTTTTTTTTTTTTTTTTTTTTCCTGTCGCGCGCGTGTTGGGCACGCGCGCGCGTCAGGCGCGTGTTAGCCACGCGCGCCTCTTCCCTTTTTTTTTTTTTTTTTTTTTTTTTTTTTTTTTAGCTTTGGCTGACGCGCGCGCGTGCACTGCACGCGCGCCTCCTTTGCTCTTTTTTTTTTTTTTTTTTTTTTTTGTTTTTTTTTTGTTGTTCTTGTATTTTTCCTTCTTTTTTCTTCTTCTTGCTTCTTCTCTTTTTTCATCTTCTTCTTTTTTCTTTGTTTTTTCATCTTCTTCTTTTTTCTTCATCTTCTTCTTTTTTCTTTTTCTTGTTCTTGTATTTTTTCATCTTTTTTTTTCTTCTTCTTTCTTCTTCTCTTTGCTTCTTCTCTTTTTTCATCTTCTTTTTTCTTCTGTTTTTTCATCTTCTTCTTTTTGCTTCATCTTCTTCTTTTTGCTTGGGTTTCGCGTGCGCGATTTTACCCTTTTTTTTGTTTTTGAAGTAGGGACGTGAAACACTTGATGGGATGTGAAACCCCTTGGGGTTGAAAGGTCAGTGGATGTACCACCCTTGAGATGAGATGCCCAACTTTAGGATGGGATAGCCCCCCATTTAGGATGAGGCGATCACGAACCATTGGGGTGAGATGCCTCACCTTGGCGATATATGGTGCCACTGATTCAGTGGCAGCACGAGTTGAATCTTCCGTGATCATACGCTGAAGGTCTTCTTCGGTTATCTGAACCGTTCGAGAAGTAAGTAGAAATTGATCATGTTGAGGACCCAGTGGGGCCTCACGAGGAGGAGCGTTGGCTCCTGCTATGACGAATGAAATGTTTTGGGGGCGATGTGAACCCCCAGGGAGTCGATAACCCTTGGCGAACGAAATATTTTGGGAGCAGATGTAAGCCCCAGGGAGTTGATACGCGTAAAACCTATGTATGAAAAACCGCAAGTGTACAGTATCGCGTTTTGTAGAATAGTGAATTCCAGATATCGATCCACAGGGAATTAAGTTCCTAAATCTACCAAGTACCGTAATTATACTATCCTAAACTTTATCTAGACGTTCGAAAGGGTGGGGGATGAAGCTAAAAAGAAAGAAACAATAATAAAAGCAACGGTCTGCCAGTAAAAGCGAGGAATTCCGACGTGTGATGGATTCTAGGGTAAAATCCACCAGTGTACTATCGATAAAGATCTACAAATCCGAATCTAATGGCAATTCTATATTCGCTAACCCAGACACTAAAGTACCCTAACCCCCGTCTCCAGTGTAGTTAGAGTCTACCCACAGGTCCGACGTCTCCGTTCAGAACCTGATATTAAGAGAGCATTTTGGTCAAGTCCTTAAGGGCTACCCGAGGTGCATCACGTCTCCGTTTCCACACCCCGAGCTATGTTTTCCTAAAATCAAACGAGAAATCCTCTCTCGAGTTCATTCCCATTTACAATCAATTCAACTGTTGGCCAAACAATCGAAAGCATTTAATACAGGAAAACATAAACAGAATCAAAGAACGACAAATAGATCACAGATCTGGAAATCAAAATCAATATATACAAGGTTTCATTTCCCTAAAAGAAAATGCTTAGTTCATTACAAACATAGCATCCAAATGAACAACACGAGAAATCATAAACTAAACGTAAAGAAAAAGCTTATGAAAAACCCGAGTCGAAACCCTCGTCGAAGCTTCCCGCGAAGAACTGGCGAGAACCGAAGAGAAAACCGAAGAAGAAGTCGAAGAGTCGGTCCAAGAAGTTCTCGAAGAAGTCCCCCCTTGTTAAATGACACAAGGGATCTATTTATAGTATGCTTTGCCTTTTAAGATATTTTTTACGCATCCCAAGGCCCATATCGCGATATGAGCGGCAATATCGGGCGATATGGTAAAATTGCAAGCTCTCTGTTTCGTTTCTCCCCATATCGCGATATGGAATGGCATATCGCGCGATATGGCAAAAATGCAAGCTCTCTGTTTCGTTTTCTCCCATATCGCGATATGGAAGGTAATATCACGATATGGTCGCTGCAATAACTTCAAACTCTATTTTGACCCTTTTGGAGCCCGAATTTGACAATTTTGCATTTCACAAAAGTTGTAGCCCTTGCAGTTGGCTTTCTAAATCCATTTTAAGCAGCTCAATCGGAGGTCGTATGAAGAAGTTATGCATAAAATACCGAACGCTGCCACCATCCACTTGATTGCAATTTTTGCTCTTGTTTGACTTGATTCTCGGCTTCGCTTTCAAAATCGTTTCGAATCGGCAAAAATAGCTAACAAAACCTGAAAATATAAATAAAACAAGAAACGCATAATATAAACAAATAAAGCCGAAAACTCGTACGAACGAAGACCAAAACTTGAAGAATTGATAAGTGAAAATCATGCAAAATGAACACTTATCACACCCTCAAACTTAGATCTTTACTCGTCCCGAGTAAATCAAAACGAAACAAAAAAAAAAGGAAATAGAAACAACAAACTAAAACTAGGCCACTAACGTAGGGAAACACGATTGCATTCAGCGTATGCAACAAGCCTTTGAACCCCTGGGTACCCCCAAAGGACGAGTTGTGTCTCGTGAGGGTTTTCAGACAACACACCCACAAAGTTGCCGGATTGGTCAAAGCATTGCAATTAATTCCAAAGATAAAACGAGCTAGATAACTTAAAATCTTAGAATGGCATACGGCTTAAGGTATTCGACTTTCCTACCGACGCAATTAGTTGTTTCTACACCAAAATGAAAGATAGACTCAAGAATCCGTAATTAAACAATAAACACAATCATCGAGGGTTTTGAGTAGAAATGTGGATGAAAAGTAAGTTTTGATTCTGAAATTCAGAAACTCGAGTTGGGCATAAGTAAGGTCTATTTATTCAATAGAAAAAAAATGACAACAACAATTTTTTTGGTGATTTTCATCACAACTTTTTCTTTTTTTCTTTTTTTTTTGAAACGGGAATAATCGTGACTCGTGCAAGGCTCGATACCACTGTGTTATCTCTCTGACCCATGTATCGAACTTTAGTCCAAGAAACCCCCAAGCTTGACAACTCGAGAGACTTAGGCGACGAGGTGCACCCAACGGGTTAAGCTCGAGTCAGAAAGGCGGGGAAATCAGAGCGTGAATCACAACAACACCACATATTATTATTTTTCTCTTTATCTTTTTTTTTTTTTTTTTTTTTAATAGACAAAATAACATAAAATAAAAACGTAAAGACCATTGATAGAACTTTTAGCCAACAACTCGAATTGTGAACACATAATTCAATTCTAACTCGCCCCCCAAACCTCAGACTATTATACCCCTCAGAAAAGTGCGCTCAAGCTTAATCGGAAAGGATTCGAAAGGCTATCCACACAAGTTGCAAAAACGCAGTCGGAAGGTTCATCTATTATTAGCCGGTTATCCACAATTTCAATTTTAAAATCAACTAGCCAGTCTACTAATTCACTAATTGCTTTGCTTCAATAGAATCCGGAAATGCAACTTACACTCGATCTTAAATGAAATGCATGTGACAAACATAACACAATTACGGAAATCGAAATACATAAATGAAACTAAATTATATGAGATGCATGCAAAAGACCAAATCAAAATAAGCTAAACTCACCCCCAAACTTAAATCATGCATTGCCCTCAATGCGAAAAATAAAAGATATGAGAAAGAAATACGCCCTGAACAGTCGTGCCGCAGATTGATCAGTGTTCTACGGTTGCGAAAGTGTTCTTTGGTTGCACGGGGTGCCGTGGATTTTGGCACCGAGGGCGAATTGCCGGAGTTGTCTAGACTTCCCGACTTCTTACTCTTCTTTCCTTGGGGACGAGATACCGGCAAAAATCAAGTAAAATGGGTGAAATCTAGCTTTAATCAAGAAAAAAAATGCAAAAATGACAAAAACAAATAATAACAAAATGACGAGAAATAAATAATGGGTTGCCTCCCATTCAGCGCCTGTTTTACTGTCGACGGCTCGACACGTTTTGGACGGATTATGTCCAATCCAAAACCTTGTAGATTGCGCATCCATCCGTCAGTCTTGATACATACTTTGCAATCATATCATGGACTAGATTGCAATCACGTAGTGCCCATCCCATCCCATGGAACTTCTCGTTTGCTTTGGAAATCAGTCGGTAGGAGACTAGAATGGGTTGCTTGCCTACCGATCTCTCAAACTCGTATACAAGATATTCGAGCTTTGGAGTAAGCTCTACCTCGAATTTGATACTCATCTCCTCGGTCACAATCAAATCCGGAGTTACAATGTGGATAGGATTTTGTTCGTCAAGTTCCTCTACGATCATCTTCATCCCACTCTCATCACACGCAAAAGTATCTACAGAACTGGGATGAATAATTCCCTCAAGGTGCTCAACCTCATCGTTTATACGAAAATCTGTAAATACCTCGTTGTCTTCATAAAGGATGGTCGGATGTGGTTTGTGAATGTGACATCTCTGAAAATTTTCAAAAATATTTGCCAGGAAGAGGAGTTCGTCTTGTAAATAGCACAAGTGCTCATTTGTCTGTGCAATTCCATTTTCTGGGTTCAACCTTCGATGTCTTTCAATATCCTCCAACTCTTGTTGAATGTAATCAGCTCTGGATTGAATCTCGCTAAGAGAGAGATCATAAATTGAGGCCATCAATGTATACAAATCTGCCAAAAACAAATGAAAAAAAAATCAAAATGAAAAAAATAAAATAAAAGAAAAAATGTCTAAAGTAAAGCAAGGATAGTTGGTAACGATATTAGTAAATTCAAGATTAACTAATTCCCCGGCAACGGCGCCAAAAACTTCATGCGCGAAACTTGATACGCGTTTTCCTCACGTATAAATTACCGCAAGTATACGGTATCGCATTTTGCAGAACAGTGGTTCCGGATATCGATCCACAGGGACCTTGTAGATTCAAATGCTGAGTAGTGTAATTATATTATCGTTATATTATCTAGCCGATCGTAAATAAGTGGATTGGTGATAAACCCTAACTTAAAAGCATGCAAGATCGTAAACATGCAAATATGGAATGTACGTAAATAAAGTACGACAACTCAACGCGGGGGGACTTTGATTTAAAGGGGACTTCTAGGGCCAAATCCACCTATGTATAATCAACAACGATCTACACATCCGTTATCTAACGCCACATTCCTATTCGTTAACCCAGACGCTAAAGTACTCTAACCCCCGTCTCCAGTGTAGTTAGAGTCTACCCACAGGTCCGACGTCTCCGTTCAGAACCTGCTATTAAGAGAGCATTTAGGCCAAGTCCTTAAGGGCTACCCGAAGTGCATCACGTCTCCGTTTCCACACCCCGAGCTATGTTTTCCTAACTTCAAACAAGAAATCCTCTCTCGAGTTCATTCCTATTTAATATCAATCTGAGAGCTGATCAACACAATCAGAAGCATTTAATACAGGAAAACATAAACGAAATCAAAACACGACAAATAGATAACAGAAATGACGATCGAAATCAATATATACAAGGCTTCATTGCCCTAGAAGAAAATGTTCTTAGTTCATAACAAACATAGAGTCAAAAGAATGTACACAAGAAACGAAGAACAAAACGTAAAGAAATATCGTAAGAAAAACCCAAGTCGAAACCCTCGTTGAAGATTCCCGCGAAGAACTGTCGAAGACCGAAGAAAACCGAAGAAAGTCGAAGATAGTCGAAGAAGACTGAGGCTTGCTTCTATTTATAGTAAGGCAAAGCTTCTTGAGGAAGCTTTGCCTTTTTAGATATTTATTACACATCCCGAGGCCCATATCGCGATATGAGAGGCAATATCGGGCGATATGGTAAAATTACAAGCTCTCTGTTTCGTTTTCCCCCATATCGCGATATGGAATGGCATATCGTGCGATATGGCAAAAATGCAAGCTCTCTGTTTCGTTTTCTCCCATATCGCGATATGGAAGGTAATATCGCGATATGGTCTCTGCAGTAACTTCAAACTCTGTTTTGACCCTTTTGTAGCCCGAATTTGACAATTTTGCATTTCACAAAAGTTGTAGCCCTTGCAGTTGGCTTTCTAAATCCACGTGAATCAGCTCAATCGGAGGTCGTATGAAGAAGTTATGCGTAAAATACCGAAGGCTGCCACCATCCACTTGATTGCAATTTTTGCTCTTGTTTGACTTGATTCTCGGCTTCGCTTTCAAAATCGTTTCGAATCGGTAACAATATCTAACAAAACCTAAAAATAGAAATAAAACAAGAAACGCAATAATATATACAAATAACGCCGAAACTCGGACGAATGAAGACCAAAACTCGAAGATTCGATAAGCAAAAATCGAGCAAAATGAACACTTATCACACCCTCAAACTTAGATCTTTACTCGTCCCGAGTAAATCAAAACGAAACTACAACAAAAAGAAAATAAAAACGACAAACTAAACTAGGCCACTAACGTAGGGAATCACGATTGCATTTAGCGTATGCAACAAGCCTTTGAACCCCTGGGTACCCCCAAAGGACGAGTTGTGTCTCGTGAGGGTTTTCAGACAACACACCCACAAAGTTGCCGGATTGGTCAAAGCATTGCAATTAATTCCAAAGATAAAACGAGCTAGATAACCTAAAATCTCAGAATGGCCCACGGCTTTAAGGTATTCGACTTTCCTACCGACGCAATTAGTTGTTTCTACACCAAAATGAAAGATAGACTCAAGAATCCGTAATTAAACAATAAACACAATCATCGAGGGTTTTGAGAAGAAATGTGGGTGAAAAGTAAGTTTTGACTCTGAAATTCAAAAACTCGAGTTGGGCATAAGTAGGTCTTTTTATTCAATAAGAAATGACAACAACAATATATTGTGATTTTCATCACAACTTTCTTTTCTTTTCTTTTTTTTTTTTCTTTTTTTTTTCTTTTTTTTTTTTTTCTTTTTCTTCTCTTTTTTTTTTCTTCTTTTTTTTGACGTAAAATAAAAACGTAAAGACCATTGATAGAACTTTTAGCCAACAACTCGAAATCGTGAACACATAATTCAATTCTAACTCGCCCCCCAAACCTCAGACTATTATACCCCTCAGAAAAGTGCGCTCAAGCTTAATCGGAAAGGATTCGAAAGGCTATCCACACAAGTTGCAAAAACGCAGTCGGAAGGTTCATCTATTATTAACCGGTTATCCACAATTTCAATTTTAAAATCAACTAGCCAGTCTACTAATTCACTAATTGCTTTGCTTCAATAGAATCCGGAAATGCAACTTACACTCGATCTTAAATGAAATGCATGTGACAAACATAACACAATTACGGAAATCGAAATACATAAATGAAACTAAATTATATGAGATGCATGCAAAAGACCAAATCAAAATAAGCTAAACTCACCCCCAAACTTAAATCATGCATTGCCCTCAATGCGAAAAATAAAAGATATGAGAAAGAAATACGCCCTGAACAGTCGTGCCGCAGATTGATCAGTGTTCTACGGTTGCGAAAGTGTTCTTTGGTTGCACGGGGTGCCGTGGATTTTGGCACCGAGGGCTAATTGCCGGAGTTGTCTAGACTTCCCGACTTCTTACTCTTCTTTCCTTGGGGACGAGATACCGGCAAAAATCAAGTAAAATGGGTGAAATCTAGCTTTAATCAAGAAAAAAAATGCAAAAATGACAAAAACAAATAATAACAAAATGACGAGAAATAAATAATGGGTTGCCTCCCATTCAGCGCCTGTTTTACTGTCGACGGCTCGACACGTTTTGGACGGATTATGTCCAATCCAAAACCTTGTAGATTGCGCATCCATCCGTCAGTCTTGATACATACTTTGCAATCATATCATGGACTAGATTGCAATCACGTAGTGCCCATCCCATCCCATGGAACTTCTCGTTTGCTTTGGAAATCAGTCGGTAGGAGACTAGAATGGGTTGCTTGCCTACCGATCTCTCAAACTCGTATACAAGATATTCGAGCTTTGGAGTAAGCTCTACCTCGAATTTGATACTCATCTCCTCGGTCACAATCAAATCCGGAGTTACAATGTGGATAGGATTTTGTTCGTCAAGTTCCTCTACGATCATCTTCATCCCACTCTCATCACACGCAAAAGTATCTACAGAACTGGGATGAATAATTCCCTCAAGGTGCTCAACCTCATCGTTTATACGAAAATCTGTAAATACCTCGTTGTCTTCATAAAGGATGGTCGGATGTGGTTTGTGAATGTGACATCTCTGAAAATTTTCAAAAATATTTGCCAGGAAGAGGAGTTCGTCTTGTAAATAGCACAAGTGCTCATTTGTCTGTGCAATTCCATTTTCTGGGTTCAACCTTCGATGTCTTTCAA
Organism: Erythranthe guttata; assembly: GCF_000504015.1. The sequence goes on along the minus strand of NW_012194164.1, from coordinate 956,952 downwards.
TATCCTCCAACTCTTGTTGAATGTAATCAGCTCTGGATTGAATCTCGCTAAGAGAGAGATCATAAATTGAGGCCATCAATGTATACAAATCTGCCAAAAACAAATGAAAAAAAAATCAAAATGAAAAAAATAAAATAAAAGAAAAAATGTCTAAAGTAAAGCAAGGATAGTTGGTAACGATATTAGTAAATTCAAGATTAACTAATTCCCCGGCAACGGCGCCAAAAACTTGATACGCGTAAAACCTACGTATGAAAAACCGCAAGTGTACAGTATCGCGTTTTGTAGAATAGTGAATTCCAGATATCGATCCACATGGAATTAAGTTCCTAAATTTACCAAGTACCGTAATTATACTATCCTAAACTTTATTTAGACATACGAACGAAAGGGTGGGGGGTGAAGCAAAAAAGAGAGAAACAATAAATAAAAACAACGGTCCGCCAGTATAATTAAGGGATTCCGACGTGTGATGGCTTCTAGGGTAAAATCCACCAGTGTACTATCGATAAAGATCTAGAAATCCGAATCTAATGTCAATTCTATGTTCGCTAACCCAGACACTAAAGTACCCTAACCCCCGTCTCCAGTGTAGTTAGAGTCTACCCACAGGTCCGACGTCTCCGTTCAGAACCTGATATTAAGAGAGCATTTAGGTCAAGTCCTTAAGGGCTACCCGAGGTGCATCACGTCTCCGTTTCCACAACCCGAGCTATGTTTTCCTAAAATCAAACGAGAAATCCTCTCTCGAGTTCATTCCCATTTACAATCAATTCAACTGTTGGCCAAACAATCGAAAGCATTTAATACAGGAAAACATAAACAGAATCAAAGAACGACAAATAGATCACAGATCTGGAAATCAAAATCAATATATACAAGGTTTCATTTCCCTAAAAGAAAATGCTTAGTTCATTACAAACATAGCATCCAAATGAAGAACACGAGAAATCATAAACTAAACGTAAAGAAAAAGCTTATGAAAAACCCGAGTCGAAACCCTCGTCGAAGCTTCCCGCGAAGAACTGGCGAGAACCGAAGAGAAAACCGAAGAAGAAGTCGAAGAGTCGGTCCAAGAAGTTCTCGAAGAAGTCCCCCCTTGTTAAATGACACAAGGGATCTATTTATAGTATGCTTTGCCTTTTAAGATATTTTTTACGCATCCCAAGGCCCATATCGCGATATGAGCGGCAATATCGGGCGATATGGTAAAATTGCAAGCTCTCTGTTTCGTTTCTCCCCATATCGCGATATGGAATGGCATATCGCGTGATATGGCAAAAATGCAAGCTCTCTGTTTCGTTTTCTCCCATATCGCGATATGGAAGGTAATATCGCGATATGGTCGCTGCAATAACTTCAAACTCTATTTTGACCCTTTTGGAGCCCGAATTTGACAATTTTGCATTTCACAAAAGTTGTAGCCCTTGCAGTTGGCTTTCTAAATCCATTTTAAGCAGCTCAATCGGAGGTCGTATGAAGAAGTTATGCATAAAATACCGAACGCTGCCACCATCCACTTGATTGCAATTTTTGCTCTTGTTTGACTTGATTCTCGGCTTCGCTTTCAAAATCGTTTCGAATCGGCAAAAATAGCTAACAAAACCTGAAAATATAAATAAAACAAGAAACGCATAATATAAACAAATAAAGCCGAAAACTCGTACGAACGAAGACCAAAACTTGAAGAATTGATAAGTGAAAATCATGCAAAATGAACACTTATCAGGAGTCGATAACCCTTGGCGAACGAAATATTTTGGGGGCGATGTGATGATGCTAAAATGTTTAGATCATCTGGGGTAGTGTAGAAAACGAACTGGGAGAGCAAAGCAGATCAGTAGCTTGACAACTTGATGATCCTGAGGTACCTGCGAAATGAACACACGTGAACTACGCCGGGGGTTGATCCGGCGGAAACCCCTCCGACGCTCAAGTCAGACGTGCTGATCATAGAAATAGTCCAGAGAATACGTATTGTAGTATTGCTCAGTTAATAGGACGTACCTTAAGGAATGAGTTCAAACCTTTATTTATAGCTTAGTTGAGATTGTCGGGCCCAAACCTTACTTGAAGGTGATTGGGCCTCGGTGATAGTGGTCTTCGATATTGGGCTCGTGGCCCTGTAGGTAAATAATTTGTAGGCCCATTGGGCTAGCCCAATTATGCATATCATTAAGCCCCCCATTCTCGAGTCGGTGTGGGGGCCATATTGGAATGGGTGACAGATCGTGTCGAGAGTAAAAATTGTAGTAGTCGATGGTGTGCGAAAACGCGTTGGAGCGTGTGTCGGAGGGGCGTGAATGCGCGTTGGCGCGTAGCGCGACCAAGTTGTCGCTATGTAAGTTATTTGAGTCGTCGGTGTTGTCCCGCGACGATGTAGTAGCGAATTATCTCCTCGTGGGAGTTGTCTCGACGCGGGGTAATATAGTTGATCGAGTTATCTCCTCGTGGGAGTTGTTTCGCGATAATGTGGTAGCACGGATCAAGTAATCTCCTCGTGGGAGTTGTCTCGTCGTGGGGTAATAGAGTTGATCGAGTTATCTCCTCGTGGGAGTTGTCTCGTGATAATGTAGTAGCACGGAGCTAGTATTCTCCTCGTGGGAGTTGTTATTTATCGACATTGTCAATGTTTTGACGCGTTGCTTGTATGTGTTTACTTATAGCTTTGTGCGTGATGTACTTGAGGAGGGGATCAGGCTCTCAAGAGTTTTTTTTTTTTATGGGGATCGTGCCCCTTGTTAGACCTCGTGGGTCGTAAGTATGTTTGGACCGTGGCCACGTTTTAAAGAAGGACCCATCGAAAACAAGTTAATAAATTTTGAGTAATCAAGCTGGCCAGGCTATATAGATTCTCGTAATATCTCTAAGTGTTTCTAGGGTTGTAATCGTGCTAACTTGAGCTTGCGATTATGTAGTGCATTGCGAGTGAGTTGTCTCTTCAAGAGAGTTGTCTTGCAGCGAAGTTGTAGGAGCATTGGATGACGCGCGATTGAGGAGCGTGCGGATTGAGGTTGCTCTGAGCGAGTTGTCTCCTCGTGGGAGTTGTCTCGCAGCGAGTCTTATTATCGAGCGAGGTGGTTGTTCGTGGGAGTTGCCTTGCAACGGATTTGTAGTGCCGAGCGAGTTGGCTCCTCGTGGGAGTTGTCCCGCTGCGGGTTGGGGTACCGAGCGAGTTGTCTCCTCGTGGGAGTTATCTCGATGTAGGTTGTAGTACCGAGCGAGTTGGCTCCTCGTGGGAGTTGTCTCGCTGCGGGTTCGTAGTACCGAGCGGGTTGGCTCCTCGTGGGAGTTGCCTCGCTGCGGGTCGTAGGATGTGGCGAGTGGTCTCCTCGTGGGAGTTGTCTCGCTGCGGGTTGTAGGACCGAGCGAGTTGTCTCCTCGTGAGAGTTGTCTCGCTGCGGTCCTGAGACCCGAGGGAGTTGGCTCCTCGTGGGAGTTACTCGCAAGGGTTATGGACGGAGCGAGTGGTCTCCTCGTGGGAGTTATCTCGCTATGGTTTCATATGACCGTGCGAGTTATCTCCTCGTGGGAGTTGCCTTGCAACGGATTTGTAGTGCCGAGCGAGTTGGCTCCTCGTGGGAGTTGTCCCGCTGCGGGTTGGGGTGCGAGCGAGTTGTCTCCTCGTGGGAGTTATCTCGATGTAGGTTGTAGTACCGAGCGAGTTGGCTCCTCGTGGGAGTTGTCTCGCTGCGGGTTCGTAGTACCGAGCGGGTTGGCTCCTCGTGGGAGTTGCCTCGCTGCGGGTCGTAGGATGTGGCGAGTGGTCTCCTCGTGGGAGTTGTCTCGCTGCGGGTTGTAGGACCGAGCGAGTTGTCTCCTCGTGAGAGTTGTCTCGCTGCGGTTATGAGACCCGAGGGAGTTGGCTCCTCGTGGGAGTTACCTCGCAACGGGTTATAGGACGGAGCGAGTGGTCTCCTCGTGGGAGTTATCTCGCTATGGTTTCGTAGACCCGAGGGAGTTGGCTCCTCGTGGGAGTTGTCTCGCTGCGGGTTGTAGGACGGAGCGAGTGGTCTCTGTTAGAGTAGGTGACCAACAAGCCAACATGTGGCTGTGGTCTTTCGTATTTATTATTGTAATAAACGAACCTTTATTCGTATTAATGATAAAACACCTTGGCAGTCTATATCTTTGTCCCTTTGTCACAAGCATAGATATAGTCCTTACAGTTATTACAAGTACTAGTAATTGATCGTTAGGATCGTGAGATATTTACTTAAGTATTATAACTGTTAAACGTGTTCCTAGTCGAAGGGTTACGCCACTAATGAGGATATCGGCCTTTCCCATTAAGACTAGCACTTAGTGTATGTGTACTGCATCTCATCAGTAAACGGTATTGTGATATCGGCATGCATAAGTGGGTGCTCGTAAGTTGACGAGTTCACTGAACTCCCTCACCCTAGAAATCTCTAAGTGGTTCCCAATAATCGAGTAGAGATATCTATGGTATAGTTGTACACCATTAGTCCTTATGACCTAGACATCACCGTGACTTCACTAGAGGACCAGCTGTATCGTGACCTGTCCCTGAGTTCCACCGAGGACCATCCCAAGGGCCAGTGTTCGTGCAGTCCGAAATCTAGTGGGAGGTCTGTGCATTGTAGTCGGGGATTCGATCGCTAGAATAGTCTTGGATGTCCTGTGTGTTCTGAAAGTTTGTAATCATTCTAAGTCTCTGGCCAGAGCTGACTAAGTGATGATTAGAGAATTCGATTCTCTAAGTCATGCACGTAAGGATTACAACACTTAGAACGATCGCACCGTCATTGAACATATAAAGAGGTCTCGATGAACCAATGTCTCTAGTTCGATCGGGACATATGAATCGAAGGGACCGTACTGTACGTTAACTATATCTGAAGGTTCTTGCAGGCACTTCATTTGTATCTAGGGAATCATGACGCGTAGTTGCTAGACGCCAATCTTGATTTGTTGGGTGATTAAGGTGAAACGAGCTTCATCTTAATCGTAACTCTAAGGGACGAGTTTTGACCACAAAGAGTTGTGGGCCCACGGCTAGCTTACACCTGAACCATCGAGGGTCACACTGCTCGTGCACATGAGATCTTTTAATAAACGGTCAGAGATAAAATAGTTTATCTTTGCATGATTGGAAGTCAATATGATTGGATCCAACATTCGTAATTTGGAATTATGAATGAGAATAAGAAAAGGAAAAGAATAGGCGAACGTGTTAGTGAACTTTCTAAATCGGGAAGTTTCCAAATTTAGAAAGTGCACTGAACTAGGGTTTCCACTTTTGGAAAGTTGGAAAATGAAAGATGGCACTCGTAATGACGAGGATATTATAATGATTCTGAAAATGTAATTGTTGCAATTTTCCGATCATTGAATTGAGAGAGACGAGCAAGTAAAGAAACTAACGAGCTTAAGCTGTTGGGCCCGGTCCAACTTAAGCCCGTTAGGGTTTTATGCAAGGGACTATAAATACTTGATTTATAGGCCTTGCACAGACACAACAAGAAAACCCTAACCCTAGCCGTCCACCTCTCTCTCTCGGCCTCTCCCTCCCGCGGCCACCATCGCCGTCAACGCCGCCGTTTCGCCGGAATCGGCCGTTCATCGGCCGATCACTTTGGTAGCTTCTTTCCTTCTTTTTTTCTTCCGTTTTTCTAACTATTACGTGTCTAGTGCCACGTGTTTAGTAGATCAAAGTATACGAGGTGAAACCCGAGAGGAGGAAGATCGAAGATCGAAGAAACGAGGAGCAGCACACGAGCCGAAGCCGCACGCAACCCCACGCGCCGCCCGAAGACCGCGCGTGAGTTACACGCGCCGCCACGGCCCGTCTCGCCGCTGCTGCCGCTGCACCGCCGCTGCCCCGATTGTACGGATTGGTTTCCGTAGCAATCTCGACTTGCTTAGCGCTCCAACCTCACGCTTCGAGAGGTAAACACACGAATCCCTTGTTTCGATTCGTATACGTTTAAACTATATATTCATGTTTGCTTTCATATGATTTTATGTGATTATGTGTAATCGTTTTAAATCATTGCAAGCATGTTCTTTGGTTTAATCGCGAGCATGTTAATTGATTTAAATTTGGTTTAACAATTAGCATGTATGTTGTTATTTGATTTCGCTGGAAGCGCAAAGGTACGCAATTAATTGAATTTAATTTATCGGGCATGTTCTTATGTGCTTTAAAGTCGTTTAAATCGCATGAATTTTTGTTTTCCGCTGCGTATGCGTGCCCGAAACCCAACAGTGGTATCAGAGCTCGTTGCGCAATTAATTGCGTTCGTCTTAATATGCTATGATTTTATGCATGTTCGATTTATTAAAGTAGTGATTGTTGTATTATGTAATTGGGAGTTTTCGTAAGTTTAAAATATTTTTGAAATATTGTTTAGAATTTTTCCAGCTTTAAAATTGTTTAAAATTGGAAAATCGGATCTGAAATTATTTTTAAAAACGTTGGTTTTTAATTGTTCGGATTGAACCGGTCGGACCGGACGGTTCGATGGTTGTGCACGATCCAATCGACCGAATCCAAGTGGATTCGGGTCGGTCAGACCGGTTCTCGGTCCGACTGACCCGGCCCACTGATTTGGGTCAATTGGACCGGGTAGAACCGGACCGCTTCGGTCCGAACCGGTCAGACCGATCGGCCGAACCGGTTCACTGAAAATTAAAAAAAAAAAAAAAAAAAAAATTTATTTCAGATTTCTAAAATTAAACTTAAAACAAATTGATTTTAATTTTTGGAAAATTATTTTCAATTAATCCCAATTAGATAATTGGATCAACAATCATCTATTTTAGTAAATAGGTGTTAGATTAATTAATTAATTTAAATTGTTAAATTGATTTCAATTAATAGAACACATATATAATATTGATTATAAATTCAACTTAATTAGTAGTACCTCAACATTATTTGAATGATTTATGCTAGTTGAGGTTCTATAATTATTTTGAAAAACTCGATAATTAATTAATGTAATTAATTATGAAATTAGGTCGTATGTTCCTCTTAGGACAATATGCGCTTCCATATACCTTTAGAGAACATAGATGTAGGAATCACATAGACCAATCCAAACCCTTCTGATGAGATAAAACATTTTAATAAAAATCCCTCATTCTTAATTCAATTAAGAATCATTTCAAGCTATAAAGAAAAACCCAATCTGTTGAGTTATTTCTTTCCTTCTGCCAACGGTTGGATTATGTGTAGCCCTTTACTATAGTGCAGTAAGCCGTGTTAGCGGGGAGTGCTATGGTAGAGTAAGCTGTAATTCAATTGACATAGTGATAAAGGTAGCCATAGAAAAGGGTTATGTTGAATTAACGTGGTCGGCTAGATTAACTAGGGACTGCATTAGTTTGGCATAATCGAGTTCTATGAGCATCTTTGATTGGTAGGTTAGACTTGACACACGACGATTTTGATATTCGCGAGATTAACTTAGGTCATTATCAAGTGTGAGGAAAATTAATTTAGGGTCATATTGTGGATATGATTGATTGTGATCTACCTTTGGGCAAATATAATCGGGCTAGATTAACTACGGGTTATATTTGTCTATTGGACCTAAAGCCCATTAAGAAAAATCAGTTTTCTCGTTTGTCTACTAGAGGGAAGTGGAACTCGATAAAATTAGTGGGAGAACAATTAAATAACATAAGTCCAAACATTTAATTGTAACAATCATTTAACGCGAATCTCTAATAATCCTCTTCTCTATATGTCTCAGATAATCATGTCTAAGAATCCCATAATGTCAATCCTCGACAATAAACTCAATGGCCCAAATTACCTAGATTGGTTGCGTAGTCTTAAGCTTGTACTAACCGTTGAGGGGCGTCTCTATGTTTTGAACGAGAGACTTCCCGCCACTATACCTGACACATCGACTGATGCTGAGAAAGAAACTTATGAAGTTTGGAAGAAAGATGACACTCATGCTAGGTGCTATATGATAGCCGCCATGGAGCCCGCACTTGCGAGGAAATATGAGTCTCACTTGCATGCTTTCGATATAAAGGCTCATCTCGATAGCATGTATAGTGAGAATATTAGGGCATCGAGGTACGCTGCTACAAATGAGTTGATCACAGCGAGACTGCGCGAAGGGACTTCGGTCCACGAGCACTGTCTCAAAATGATCACTCTCCTTGAAAAGCTAGTGAATCTTGATGTCACCCTCCCGGCCGAGCTCTCGTTGGATTTGATCCTGTTGTCCCTTCCTAGTTCCTATGAATCGTTCATAGTGAACTTCAACATGAACAAACTAGATCCTCCCTTGGATGAGTTAATGAACATGTTGGTCAGCTTCGAGTCCACCATTAAGAAAGAGAAGTCTGTTCTCATTGCTGCCACTTCTGGAAAGAAGAGTTCTTTCCAAAAGAAGAGAAAGGAAAGAGTTCCCTTGCCAAACAGCAAGTTCAAAGTGGGTGAAGGTAGTGGGGGCCCCAAAGCAAAGGTTAGCAAACAAGTTGATGATGCTTGCCATCACTGTGGAAAGAAAGGACATTGGCGCCGCAACTGCAAGGCTTACCTGAAGCAGAAAGGTTCTGAAAAGGGTACGTATTTCATTGACGTAAATTTGTCTGTCAACTCTTCTTCTTGGGTATTGGATACGGGCTGTGGCTCACATTTGTGCAATGATTTGCAGCTAATGACAAGAAGTCGAAGACTTAGAGCGGGTGAGACCTTCCTAAGGATGGGGAATGGAGCAAGAGTTGCTGCTGAAGCCATTGGCACAATTTACTTAAATGTTTTGGATTCTAGTTTTCCTATTGTTTTGAACGATTGTTTATTTGTTCCGTCGCTCATTAGAAACCTTATTTCTATTCCTGTATTAGACATTGAAGGTTTTACTTTTGTTTTTGGAAATTCGATTTGCATTATACAAAAGAATGAGAATTTGATTTGCAAAGGACGGCTATTAAACAACTTGTATGAACTAAATCCAAGTGAAATACCTATTAATGTTATATCAGCAAAACGTAAGGAGATAGATCAAAACCCCGCACAACTTTGGCACGCTAGATTAGGTCATGTCTCTTTAAGAAGGATGAACGATTTTGTTAGTGAAGGATTGTTCTCCTTGGAGGACGTGAAATCACTACAAACTTGTGAATCTTGCCTTAAAGGGAAAATGACCAAGTCACCCTACAAAGGGAAAATGGAACGAGCCGAGGGTCTTTTGGATTTGATCCATACAGACGTATGTGGTCCACTAAGTGTTAGTGCGAAGGGTGGATATAACTACTTCGCTACCTTTACCGACGATTATTCTAGGTATGGGTATGTGTACTTGATAAAGTACAAGTCTGAAACTTTTGAAAGGTTCAAAGATTTTAGACACGAAGTGGAAAAGCAACTCGGACGAAGTATTAAGAAGCTGCGATCCGATCGTGGTGGAGAATACTTGAGCATCGAGTTCATTGACTATCTAAAAGAAAATGGGATACAGTCCCAATGGACTCCACCGGGAACTCCTCAACTTAATGGAGTATCCGAACGTCGGAATCGAACTTTATTAGATATGGTTCGATCAATGATGGGGTTCACGAACTTACCGGCATACTTGTGGGGTCATGCACTTCGTACTGCCGCGTATTTGCTGAATAGAGTTAACACCAAAGCAGTTAAATCCACACCTTATGAACTTTGGCATTCCCGAAAACCCAACTACAAACATATTAGGATATGGGTTGTCCCGCTTATGTGAAGCGGTTAGTGGGAGATAAGTTGGATAGTAAATCCGACTTGTGCTATTTTGTGGGGTATCCCGAAGACTCAATGGGATACGAGTTCTATTATGTCAAAGAAGCAAAGACGTTTGTTTCGAGAAATGCCACCTTTTTGGAAAGGGAGTTTCTATCCGATAGAAAGAGCAGCATGATAGAACTTGAAGTAGTTCAAGAACCACAAAGTGAAGTTCAAACGCAAGAACAAGTAATCAAACCAATACAACAAACCACTAATATACCTCATGAACCTACGGTACGTAGATCCGAAAGAGTTCGGAAAATGCCGGATAGGTTATTCCTCCTCGAAAATGATGAAGATCATGTTGATCTTGGACGAGATCCAAGAACATATAATGAGGCCGTATCGGATGCGGACATGGGACATTGGCTGACTGCCATGAAATCCGAAATGGACTCCATGTACTCCAACAAGGTGTGGACCTTGGTAGATCCACCAAGGGAATTGTTCCTATTGGCTGCAAGTGGATCTATAAGAAGAAAATTGGAGTGGATGGAAAGGTATCGACCTATAAAGCTAGATTGGTAGCAAAAGGATACACTCAAAGGCAAGGTGTTGACTATGAGAAAACCTTTTCGCCAGTCGCGATGCTGAAGTCCATTAGGATTTTGCTGGCCATAGCTGCGTGGTACGACTATGAGATATGGCAAATGGATGTGAAGACCGCCTTCCTTAATGGAGATATTGAGGAAGAAATTTACATGGCGCAGCCGGAAGGCTTCATATCTTCTGGAAGTGAGCAAAAGGTTTGCAAGCTCCAGCGATCCATTTATGGATTGAAACAAGCATCGCGTAGTTGGAACATTAGGTTCGACTCAACTATCAAAGAGTTTGATTTTGAGAAGAATCCGGAGGAACCTTGTGTATACAAGAAGGTTAGTGGGAGGGCAGTGATATTTTTAGTGTTTTACGTTGACGACATTCTACTCATTGGGAATGATGTAGGAATGTTGCAGCAAACGAAAGCATGGTTGTCCACACGTTTCTCAATGAAGGATTTGGGAGAAGCATCTTACGTATTAGGAATACGCATCTATAGAGATAGAGCGAGAAAGATGCTTGGTTTATCCTAAAGCCTGTACATAGACACCGTTATGAAACGGTTTAGCATGGAAGAATCCAAGAAGGGATTCTTGCCAATGTCCCATGGGGTTCGTCTCTCGAAATCTATGTGTCCGCAAACACCTAGTGAAATCGAGGAGATGAAAAGGACGCCTTATGCTTCTGTCATAGGAAGCATAATGTATGGCATGCTATGTACGAGACCCGATATTGCGTATGTTGTAAGTGTCACAAGCAGATATCAGTCTAACCCCGGCCCGGCTCACTGGAAAGCCGTGAAAGATATCCTCAAGTACTTGCGAAGAACTAAGGATATATTTTTGGTCTATGGGGGTGCCGAGTTGAAATTAGAGGGTTTTACCGACTCAAGTTTTCAATCGGACGTGGACGACTCAAAGTCGAATTCTGGATTTATATTCACGCTTAATGGTGGTGCCGTGTGTTGGAAGAGTTCCAAGCAAAGCACGACGGCCGATTCCACTACCGAAGCGGAGTACATTGCAGCGTCTGAAGCTGCAAAAGAAGGGACTTGGATAAGGAAATTCATCCAAGAGTTGGGTGTCATTCCTGATGCTAGTGATCCAGTACCGTTGTACTGTGATAACACCGGAGCCGTGGCGCAAGCTAAGGAGCCACGATCTCATCAGAAGTCGAAGCATATTCTGAGGAAGTATCATGTGATCCGAGAGATCATTGATAGAGGTGAAGTTAAGGTAGAACGAGTCACCTCGGAAGAGAACGTTGCAGACACCTTCACGAAGCCTTTACCGAGATCGGTCCATGAGAAACATCGAGAGTCGATGGGATTGCGGTTTATGGGTAGTTGGCTTTAGGTCAAGTGGGAGATTGTTAGAGTAGGTGACCAACAAGCCAACATGTGGTTGTGGTCTTTCGTATTTATTATTGTAATAAACGAACATTTATTCGTATTAATGATAAAACACCTTGGCATTCTATATCTTTGTCCCTTTGTCACAAGCATAGATATAGTCCTTACAGTTATTACAAGTACTAGTAATTGATCGTTAGGATCGTGAGATATTTACTTAAGTATTATAACTGTTAAACGTGTTCCTAGTCGAAGGGTTACGCCACTAATGAGGATATCGGCCTTTCCCATTAAGACTAGCACTTAGTGTATGTGTACTGCATCTCATCAGTAAACGGTATTGTGATATCGGCATGCATAAGTGGGTGCTCGTAAGTTGACGAGTTCACTGAACTCCCTCACCCTAGAAATCTCTAAGTGGTTCCCAATAATCGAGTAGAGATATCTATGGTATAGTTGTACACCATTAGTCCTTATGACCTAGACATCACCGTGACTTCACTAGAGGACCAGCTGTATCGTGACCTGTCCCTGAGTTCCACCGAGGACCATCCCAAGGGCCAGTGTTCGTGCAGTCCGAAATCTAGTGGGAGGTCTGTGCATTGTAGTCGGGGATTCGATCGCTAGAATAGTCTTGGATGTCCTGTGTGTTCTGAAAGTTTGTAATCATTCTAAGTCTCTGGCCAGAGCTGACTAAGTGATGATTAGAGAATTCGATTCTCTAAGTCATGCACGTAAGGATTACAACACTTAGAACGATCGCACCGTCATTGAACATATAAAGAGGTCTCGATGAACCAATGCCTCTAGTTCGATCGGGACATATGAATCGAAGGGACCGTACTGTACGTTAACTATATTTGAAGGTTCTTGCAGGCACTTCATTTGTATCTAGGGAATCATGACGCGTAGTTGCTAGACGGCTATCTTGATTCGTTGGGTGATTAAGGTGAAACGAGCTTCATCTTAATCGTAACTCTAAGGGACGAGTTTTGACCACAAAGAGTTGTGGGCCCACGGCTAGCTTACACCTGAACCATCGAGGGTCACACTGCTCGTGCACATGAGATCTTTGAATAAACGGTCAGAGATAAAATAGTTTATCTTTGCATGATTGGAAGTCAATATGATTGGATCCAACATTCGTAATTTGGAATTATGAATGAGAATAAGAAAAGGAAAAGAATAGGCGAACGTGTTAGTGAACTTTCTAAATCGGGAAGTTTCCAAATTTAGAAAGTGCACTGAACTAGGGTTTCCACTTTTGGAAAGTTGGAAAATGAAAGATGGCACTCGTAATGACGAGGATATTATAATGATTCTGAAAATGTAATTGTTGCAATTTTCCGATCATTGAATTGAGAGAGACGAGCAAGTAAAGAAACTAACGAGCTTAAGCTGTTGGGCCCGGTCCAACTTAAGCCCGTTAGGGTTTTATGCAAAGGACTATAAATACTTGATTTATAGGCCTTGCACAGACACAACAAGAAAACCCTAACCCTAGCCGTCCACCTCTCTCTCTCGGCCTCTCCCTCCCGCGGCCACCACCGCCGTCAACGCCGCCGTTTCGCCGGAATCGGCCGTTCATCGGCCGATCACTTTGGTAGCTTCTTTCCTTCTTTTTTTCTTCCGTTTTTCTAACTATTACGTGTCTAGTGCCACGTGTTTAGTAGATCAAAGTATACGAGGTGAAACCCGAGAGGAGGAAGATCGAAGATCGAAGAAACGAGGAGCAGCACACGAGCCGAAGCCGCACGCAACCCCACGCGCCGCCCGAAGACCGCGCGTGAGTTACACGCGCCGCCACGGCCCGTCTCGCCGCTGCTGCCGCTGCACCGCCGCTGCCCCGATTGTACGGATTGGTTTCCGTAGCAATCTCGACTTGCTTAGCGCTCCAACCTCACGCTTCGAGAGGTAAACACACGAATCCCTTGTTTCGATTCGTATACGTTTAAACTATATATTCATGTTTGCTTTCATATGATTTTATGTGATTATGTGTAATCGTTTTAAATCATTGGAAGAATGTTCTTTGGTTTAAACGCGAGCATGTTAATTGATTTAAATTTGGTTTAACAATTAGCATGTATGTTGTTATTTGATTTCGCTGGAAGCGCAAAGGTACGCAATTAATTGAATTTAATTTATCGGGCATGTTCTTATGTGCTTTAAAGTCGTTTAAATCGCATGAATTTTTGTTTTCCGCTGCGTATGCGTGCCCGAAACCCAACAGTCTCCTCGTGGAAGTTATCTCGCTATGGTTTCGTAGACCCGAGGGAGTTGGCTCCTCGTGGGAGTTGTCTCGCTGCGGGTTGTAGGACGGAGCGAGTGGTCTCCTCGTGGGAGTTATCTCGCTAAGGTTTCGTAGACCCGAGGGAGTTGGCTCCTCGTGGGAGTTGTCTCGCTGCGGGTTGTAGGACGGAGCGAGTGGTCTCCTCGTGGGAGTTATCTCGCTGTGGTTATGAGACCCGAGGGAGTTGGCTCCTCGTGGGAGTTATCTCGCTGCGGGTGGTAGGACCGAGCGAGTTGTCTCCTCGTGAGAGCTGTCTCGCTGCGGTTATGAGACCCGAGGGAGTTGGCTCCTCGTGGGAGTTATCTCGCAACGGGTTATAGGACGGAGCGAGTGGTCTCCTCGTGGGAGTTATCTCGCTGTGGTTATGAGAACCGAGGGAGTTGGCTCCTCGTGGGAGTTATCTCGCTGCGGGTGGTAGTATTGAGCGAGTTGGCTCCTCGTGGAAGTTGTCTCGCAAGCCCCCCACTCTCGAGACGATGTGGGAGCCAAGTCGAAAAGGATACTGGATCGTGTCGAAAGTAGATCAGTGTTGTGGTGTACCATTAATTATTGGCTTCATGTGGAGAAATAATAATTTTTATTCTCCGGGAGAGAGCGTACGCGATTTGGTAAAGCGCGCTGGAGAGCTCGCGCAATTTGGTGAAGCGCGTTGAAATTCTCGTGCGATTTGGTGAAGCGAGTCAAAATCTACGCGCAATTTGGTGAAGAATAGACAAAGTTGCGCGCGATTTGGTGGGAGCACGCAGTCCAAGGGCTCCTTGGAAAGCGCGCGCGTGCTTGCGCGCGCTCCAATAATTAATTTTTTTTTTTTTGACTGCTGACGCGCGCGCGCGTCAGCGCGTGTACTCCACGCGCGCGTGCGGTGCACGCGCGCCTCCCTTTTTTTTTTTTTTTTTTTTTTGCTTTTGCTGACACGCGCGTGCAGTGCACGCGCGCCTCCTTTGCTCTTGTTTTTTTTTTTTTTTTTTTTTCTTCTTCTCTTTTTTCATCATCTTCTTTTTTCTTCTTCTTTCTTCTTCTCTTTTTTCATCATCTTCTTTTTTCTTCTATTTTTTCATCTTCTTTTTTCTTCTTCTTTCTTCTTCTCTTTTTTCATCATCTTCTTTTTTCTTCTATTTTTTCATCTTCATTTTTTTTCTTTTTCTTTTTTATTTGGTTGATATTCACCCCCTTGGGGATGTTCTATTTTTTGAATAGGGAGATTACCCTCGTTCCTTGAGATGGGATGTGCACCCCCTTGGGGATGTTCTATTTTTTTAGTAGGGAGATTATCCTCGTTCCTTGAGATGGGATGTGCGCCCCCTTGGGGATGTTCTATTTTTTTTTAGTAGGGAGATTATCCTCGTTCCTTGAGATGAGATGTGCACCCCCTTGGGGATGTTCTATTTTTTTAGTAGGGAGATTATCCTCGTTCCTTGAGATGGGATGTGCGCCCCCTTAGGGATGTTCTAATTTTTTTAGTAGGGAGATTATCCTCGTTCCTTGAGATGGGATGTGCACCCCCTTGGGGATGTTCTATTTTTTGAGTAGGGAGATTATACTCGTCTGTTGAGATGTGATGTGAACCCACTTAAAGTTGAAAGGTAAGGGTGATGCCCAACCTTAGGATGGGGATAACTGCCCACTGTAGGATGAGGCGCTCGAGACCTATGGTCTGAGGTTGATGCGCACGGTTGTGCCATTGGTTCGTGCGTGCGCGTCAGACCCTTTTTTCTGTTTTTGAAGTAGGGACGTGAAACACTTGATGGGATGTGAAACCCCTTGGGGTTGAAAGGTCAGTGGATGTACCACCCTTGAGATGAGATGCCCAACTTTAGGATGGGATAGCCCCCCATTTAGGATGAGGCGATCACGAACCACTGGGGTGAGATGCCCCACCTTGGCGATATATGGTGCCACTGATTCAGTGGCAGCACGAGTTGAATCTTCCGTGATCATACGCTGAAGGTCTTCTTCGGTTATCTGAACCGTTCGAGAAGTAAGTAGAAATTGATCATGTTGAGGACCCAGTGGGGCCTCAAGAGGAGGAGCGTTGGCTCCTTCTATGACGAACGAAATATTTTGGGGGCGATGTGAACCCCCAGGGAGTCGATAACCCTTGGCGAACGAAATATTTTGGGAGCAGATGTAAGCCCCTAGGGAGTCGATAACCCTTGGCGAACGAAATATTTTGGGGGCAATGTAAGCCCCAGGGAGTCGATAACCCTTGGCGAGCGAAATATTTTGGGGGCAGATGTAAGCCCCCAGGGAGTCGATAACCCTTGGCGAACGAAATATTTTGGGGGCGATGTAAGCCCCCAGGGAGTCGATAACCCTTGGCGAGCGAAATATTTTGGGGGCAGATGTAAGCCCCCAGGGAGTCGATAACCCTTGGCGAACGAAATATTTTGGGGGCGATGTAAGCCCCCAGGGAGTCGATAACCCTTGGCGAGCGAAATATTTTGGGGGCAGATGTAAGCCCCCAGGGAGTCGATGGCGGTGGTGCCATAGGTGGCTATGTAAGCCCCCAGGGAGTCGATGGCGGTGGTGCCATAGGTGGCTCCACATGTGGAGCAGGTGCTGGTATCGCGTTGGGAGCATCTGCTCCCATCGTGGCGATATATTGGGTCACGGCCTCTGTGGCAGCGCGAGTTGAAGCTTCTGCTATCATGCGTTGAAGCGCATCATCGGTTATTTGAACCATTCGAGGAGCAGGGAGTGGTGGATCGGCGAGTGGTGCGTCCCGAGGGGGATCACCTGAACCTCGCGAGGCGGATCCATGGGATGTGGAGGACGTGGCAAGCCAGAGCCTCAACGAGGTGGGAGGTCGTTAGCTGTGTCATTTTCTCTCCGAGCCGACGCCTCAGGAGGATCTTGTTGGCTACGTGATCTGGTTTGCATCGTTCCCACAGACGGCGCCAAAATGATGATGCTAAAATGTTTAGATCATCTGGGGTAGTGTAGAAAACGAACTGGGAGAGCAAAGCAGATCAGTAGCTTGACAACTTGATGATCCTGAGGTACCTGCGAAATGAACACACGTGAACTACGCCGGGGGTTGATCCGGCGGAAACCCCTCCGACGCTCAAGTCAGACGTGCTGATCATAGAAATAGTCCAGAGAATACGTATTGTAGTATTGCTCAGTTAATAGGACGTACCTTAAGGAATGAGTTCAAACCTTTATTTATAGCTTAGTCGAGATTGTCGGGCCCAAACCTTACTTGAAGGTGATTGGGCCTCGGTGATAGTGGTCTTCGATATTGGGCTCGTGGCCCTGTAGGTAAATAATTTGTAGGCCCATTGGGCTGGCCCAATTAGGCATATCACGATGTAAGCCCCCAGGGAGTCGATAACCCTTGGCGAGCGAAATATTTTGGGGGCAGATGTAAGCCCCCAGAGAGTCGATGGCGGTGGTGCCATATGTGGTTCCACATGTGGAGCAGGTGCTGGTATCGCGTTGGGAGCATCTGCTCCCATCG
>NW_012194164.1:907748-939460 GCF_000504015.1 Erythranthe guttata | reverse complement strand
ATCCGGCGGAACCCCTTCTGACGCTTAAGTTCAGACGTGCTGCTCATAGTAATAGTCCAGAGAATACGTATTGTAGTATTACTCAGTTATAGGACGTACCTTGAGGAATGAGTTCAAACCTTTATTTATATCTTAGTTGAGATTGTCGGGCCCGAACCTTACTTGAAGGTGATTGGGCCTCGTGATAATGGTCTCGATATTGGGCTCGTGGCCCAGTAGGTAAATAAATGTATATATATATATATATATATATATATATATATATATATATATATATATATATATATATATATATATATAATATATCCCATTTACCCATTTTTTCATGGTTCAATATTTCGAATCTAATTTCTCGCAAGTCGACCACCGCTAGCGGTCTTGCCTTGTGAACATTATTTATTATAGAAGTTAAAAATACGATCAATTAGATAAGTTTATTATTCATTATATATCACTTATAAAATATTGTATTTTAACTTTGAGATTGTCAAAATAAACAAGCAAAATATTATGAAAGTTAAAAAAAATATATATTAAACTTTTTGTTTGATGTTAACGGGTCTAGTGGGTTAGAACCATTTAATTCGAGTATGGGTCGGGACGAATTTGGGTTTTATATATTTTTCGCGAGTCAGGTCTCGGATTTAGGCAAACACATCCCAAAACCGACCTGTTGTCCTCCTTAAGTATACTTCCTTTCTCTATTTTATCGTTATATTATCTATTAGAGACGTCATCTGATAATTAAAAATGTGCTATATAACTCGGATTTAATTAAAATAAAATCATTATAAAAATAATAGCACTTTGGTCCATTGCATTTTAATAAATAGTACTAGGAGATTGGATTCTCAATAATTATAGAAATCATAAATGTTAACTGACAAAACAAATGTGATATGTTAGAACATGAATTTATGACTTGTATTAATTTAACAAACAACAAATGCAACTGTAATTCGATATGTTTTATTGTTTATTAACAAGTCCCCATATGAGAATTTAAGAAAATGCCAAAATGGACATTGTATTCAACGATGATGCACTATGCAGACTATGCAGTGACGGAGTCAGTATAGGGCAACAATTCTCGGAAACTATAAAATACGAAATTTGTAGCAATATATTTGTTGGTTTTTCAGTACAACTTAAAATCGGTATAACGAAAGTTTTGATGAAAATACGATAGTTGTATATAGACTTGTAGTTGTGTTCGGACAACTTGAATCAATAAAATTGAAGTTCGGATAAAAATTATTGTAAAAATACACGATACGATATAGTTGTAGCTCTATTCATAACTTTATTTTATACATCAATAACATTTTTTTAAGTTTATCATATATTATTAAATACATGTTATATGAATAATCTCAACCGTAAGTGCATATGAGATGAAATAAAATCCAATTGCTTGTTGCATTTGACTCTTTAATTTATTACAACAAAATAAAATAAATTTTGCACCAACTCTATTAGTTTAACTGAAACATATCGCTATACAAATCTGGTTGTTCAACTTCTTCATCACTCTGATTTTAACCACTCAACTGCTTCATTTTTTTTTTCATATACAAAATAGTGCCTAACTATAATATTAATCTCGTGCATTATTTTTTTTTTAATTACTTTGATAAGCATGGTAGAGAAAAAAATTTGATAAGCATGGTAGAGAAAAAAAAATCATGGGAAAGTTTGTTTCTCGTAAAATAAAGATAATAAAATATGATTTTCGTCGCTTAAGTTTACAGTTAGGCTTTTTCGATATTCAGTTTTTGCAAAAAAAAAATCGCTATGAACTTAGAATTAGATTTTTTACCATCAATATTATTTTGAAAAAAAAAACTATGTTAATTTCAATCTGATTCGTACAACTATTTTTTGAAGTATCCATATAACTTATATGGGAATAATTTCAGTTTTGGTCCCCCAAGTTTGCACGTTTTTCACTTTTGGTCCCCCATTTATTGCCGTCAACAAAATACACACTAATGTTGTCACATTTTAACACATTTGGTCCATCCGTCTGTTTGACCGTCAAGAAGTAACGGTCAACTATTGAATTAGGGCTGAATTTGGGATTTTTCATAGATAAAAATTGCACTCAGACCCCTGCATTCTTTTAAAATATTCTAAAAACCCCTAAAATTTTATTCAACCATAATTTAACCTCAATTTCATCATTTATTCAATTTTGACAAACGACCCCGATTTTTACCAGCATTTCCGCTAACGGTTGACCGACGTTGTTTTTTTTTTTTTTTTTACTTTTTTTTTCGGCATTGACTTTTTTATTTAATATAATTTTGACGCCGTTCACCGACATTATATTCTAGGTTAACAATGTTAACTTTTTTTAGTTTTCTTGATTTTTTATGAACTTTTTTCTTGCGACATTTTTTTTTCCTAATCAACACAATTACCGTAGAACACAATAATAATACTATATTAATATCTAGTATCATAATATTAAAATTACAAACTTCAAATAAAGTTTTTATCTAAAATTCTAGGGCCTAACTACGATTAACAAAATTTCTAAAATCCATAATTTGCTCCCCTCAATTTATTCTTCGTGGAACCGCCAGTGCATCCCAAATTTCTTCCCAAAAAAATAAGAAGAAGATGAATTAGGCATGTGCGGAGTAATTTGGAATGAGATAACCACTCTAGTAAACGATTTTTGGGGCTAACACCGGCCGTTAATTTTTATCTTTTTTTTTTTGTCTTAAAATTTTTCCGTTATTGAGATGCGTTGACTTTTTCCTTTTTTCTTTATTTTGACTTTTTTTTATGATATTTGTGTTTTGTCGATTATCAGCTTTGATTTTTTTTTTAAATTATATTTTTCCATTACTCAACAATTTAAATGAAAATAAAATAAAAATCAAGAGAAAAATATCAACGATGTTAACCCGACATTCAACATCGGTCAACAGCGGCAAAAAAATCAATCGAAAAAAGAGTCAACCGAGTTATAAAGAAAGTCAAGGTCGGATTACCCAATTTTGAAAAATCGGGGTCATTGGTTAAAATTGGTTAATTGATGAAATTGGGGTTAAATTATGGTTGGATAAAAGTTTAGAGATTTTTATAATATTTTGAAAGAATACAGGGGTCTTATTGCAAATTTCTCAAAGAAAAATCACAAATTCAGCCGTTGCCATTACTACTTAACGGTCAAATAGACGGAGAGACTAAATGTGTTAAAATGTGACAACATTAATGTGTATTTTGTTGACAACGGTAAATGGGGGACCAAAAATGAAAAACGTGCAAACTTGGGGGACCAAAACTGTAATTATCCCACTTATATGTTATGTAGCATAGAAAATTCAACTTATTAACGTATCCACGTGTCGGACACATTTCCTGTCCAACAGTACTAGAGGACACCTTCCGAACATTTTATGGGTCGTTTTGCAATTTGTAAAAAGTAAAAACATGTTTGAATGACAAAATTTTCAAATGTTTTTTTTGCTTTCCTAATTATTTAATTACATGATTTATTATAATTGTAAATTGATAATTGATAATAATATTTATATTGAATATATTTGTATAAAAGATTAAAAAAACTTACATATAAATAAACTTTTATATGTTTATATAGCATATTTATAAATATACCCCTACACTTGTAACATTTATAACGTTTCCTCCATGTTGAAGTTCCGGTATCCCCATTTTTTGGTTTCCTTATTTCTACGTTTCCCCATATCGTCGTTTCTGTGTTCGTGCTACATAACTTATATATATATATATATATATATATATATATATATATATATATATATATATATATATATATATATATATATATATATATATATATATATATATATATATATATATATATATATATATATATATATATATATATATATATATATATATATATATATATATATATATATATATATATATATATATATATATATATATATATATATATATATATATATATATATATATATATATATATATATATATATATATATATATATATATATATATATATATATATATATATATATATATATATATATATATATATATATATATATATATATATATATATATATATATATATATATATATATATATATGATTAAGAAAAATAATGAAAAAAAAAGTCTTCTTTTTATTTCCCATTAGGTTGTTGGCCAGCAATTTTTAGCCATATACCAAAGAAAATTGATGTTTTTTTTCATCATGCTTGAAAATTGGGTTTGGTAGCATTATTATTACATTATTAAACAACTAAACAACAAATATTGTTGAAGTGGTTACTACTGATTCTTAATTTAATTCAACAACCGATGATGTGTACTTAATTTGATGTAAACCCCCAAGATTAAACGTCATTACAGCACTATCGATATTAATTAAAAGAAATTATTAAACTAAACCACCTCAATAGTGATACATCCATTACCAAGAAAATAAGTGGAAATTGAAATGGAATTTTCGAATTCTGCCCAATTTCGATCGGAAAATATCAGAATTTGAATCCATATACTTCATTCTGATTTTCGAAATTCTGATTTTTGATCGAAATTGTATATAAAACTATCGGAAATCAAAATTTTTGATCTGATCTTAGTTCTGAATATTATGATTGTTTTCCAAAATATATAATATAATTTCGTGACATATATTATTATCTCGTAATATAATTTATGTAATATTTTATATGAAAAGTAAAGATATCCAAGAGCTAAGTAAATTAAAAATCTCAAAAAGATGAATTGGTATCACAAATTTTTTGTTGCATTTTTAATCAAAAATTTTATGTTGCATTTGATTTTTCTTACATGCGGTTTTATTTATTGCATTTTGTTGTATTCTCTTTTGAATTTACTTACATTTTGCTGAAAATTTTGAAAAAGAGAGTAGAAATTGTGAAAATTACCATTATATCCGATTTGGAACAAGAGATTATAAATTTTTCAACATTCCACTGATGCGGTGGCATTCCGAAATTGGAATGAGTTTTTGAGTTCCGATTTTTTTGGAACGAAAATTGTAACCCATATTTTTCACTTTAATTTTTTTTGGAAATTCCGAAGTAATCATTTTCGATCTATTCCTTTCGATTTCCCCCAACAAGTAGGGGTGTTAAACGAGTCGAACTCGAGCCGAGATTTGTTGTTTTGGCGAGCTCGAGCTCGCATCCATTTTGACGAACTCGACCTTAAGCTTTTCGAGTATAGTTTTTTTGAGCTCGAGCCTAAGCCATTTCATATATTTTTTTATTAATAATATTAGAAATTATAATTAAAAAAATTGAAATAAAAAAATGACCTATAACTAAAAAATAAGATCGGGCTCGACTAGCTAGAAAGTTCGACCTCGAAAAATTCAAATTCGAGTTCGAGCTTTTGTCGAGTCGACTCACCAAGCTCACGAGCCGACTCCGCTAACACCCCAACCTACTAGTAAGAAGTAATGGGTCTTTCTAGGGTGAGACCACATGTGTTCTAAATTTATATGAGATATGTATTAATCACCATTAATTTTCTAAGATTAAATCTGAACTCTAGGAAAATAACATGGCATATGTTCTAAAAAATGAAGTAATTAACCAAATTATCCTTCGATTATTTTTTTTATTAAATTAATATAAAATTGATCAACATTGAATTGTCTAATTTACCCCCTACTATATTTTAATTAAATAATTATTTAAATTCATTGTGACCGAGTTTTATTTGATAAATAATCGAAAAAAATGCATTCAATAGGGATAGAACTTGGGACATCTTAATACATTCATCACTCCTAACCATCCAAGGACATTAACTTATTATGATATATTTAACCATAATTGTATAAATA
Organism: Erythranthe guttata; assembly: GCF_000504015.1. The sequence goes on along the minus strand of NW_012194164.1, from coordinate 933,619 downwards.
TTGTTAATTAAAATATTAATTACAACATTCATTATTATTAAATGATATTAAATATATTATTAACAAATATAATATAATAAAGTTTGAAAAATATAAAGAATTGCAGTTCAATACGCCAAACATCTATTATTAATTATACAATATTAGAATTATTAATAAACTTCACCATTTAAAAATATAAAGAATGCTCAATTAAATATAAAAAAAAATGCATAACTTAATTCAAACTCATTTATGTTATTAAATCGATAGAGTGACAAATCCAAATAAAAAATAAAATAATATGTTTATTTAGAAGAAGAATAAAATTTATAACTCATTCCAATTAGTAGTTTTCTCACTTTAAAATAAAATTATATACTACAAATACTATATTGTGAATTTTCTTTTAATATTTAATTTGATCAAATAGTAAGATTTGAATTGATTTAGTTCAAATCCTTTCAATTAGTAAACATTATTCAAATATTTGAATTGGTTGCTTAACTATTGACATAACGTGTTACATGATTGATTTAACTATTTATAAGTAATGTCTAATATCTTTTTAATTCAATTTTTTCATAAAAATAATAAATTTAATTCTAACACATGTAAGAACCTAATCGTAAATCGTAATATTTTATCAAAGCGTAATATTTGAACCAATTAAGCTCAAGTCCTTTCAATTTGTAAACATTATTCAAATATTTGAATCGATTAATTAGCGCGCTCAACTATTGACAGGAACGTCTTAATCAAATTAACTATTATTAATTAAAGTGTAATACATTTTTAATTCAATTTTATCATAAAAAAATAATTCCTAAATTACGTAAGAATCAAATCATAAGATTAATTAATGCGTATGATTTGAATCAGTTAAGCGCAAATCCTTTTAATTTGTAAATATTATTCAAAAATTTGAATCGATTAAGTTCAACCACTGACAAGAACGTATTAATCGAGTTAACTATTTATAATTAAAGTCTACTATCCTTTTAATTCAATTTTAACAAAAAAATAATAATTTAATTTGTAAAATCGTAAGAATCAAACTGTAAATCGTAAGATTTAATATAACCATGAACCGATTAAATCTTACGATTTTTACGAATAAAATTTTATTATTTTTTATGATAAAATTCGATAAAAAAATATACTAAACTTTAACTATACATAGTTTGATTAATACACTATTGTAAATTATTGAGTTTAACCGATTCAAATATTTGAATATTGTCTACGAATTGAAATGAGTTGAGCTTAATCGATCAAATCTTAGAATATTGTTTTTGAATTGAAAACACATGAGTTTAATTGATTCAAATATTACGATTTAATTAAATCTTACAATTACGATTCAATTCAAACTTCAAATTCTTTCGAAATTCATTTTTAAAATTACACGAGTTGACCAGCATTCCTTATATTTTTAAAATATATTATACAAAGATTTGTTAGTATGGGATATTATTAATATATAATAATAATTATATGAGAATTAATAATTTATTTAACATTATTTATATAAGTTTTATAACCATTATAAATTGTAGCTTCGTGATATATATACGTATTGTTAGTTTATTGTCAATTATATGTTGTGTTTTAATGGTAAGTAGTCTTGTATGTTTTCAGATGGTCACAAGTTCGAATTCAAGTTGATACAATTTTGGATGGGTGATTTAATGATTTTTATGAATAATGATATAATTGACTTTCTAAATTTTAATTCAGCAATAAATATAGATTTAAAATTTCATTAAAATAGAGAGGGTAAAATTGACATTTCATTAATAATTTATAATTGCCGGTTTTTTTAAAATAATTATTGTACAAAGGGTATTTGCGACAATACATAAATGAAGAAAAAATAAGTTTTTTTCCTGGGACACGTGTCGCGATTTGAAGGGGTATCTCATATATCGCGATTTGAAGGGGTATCTCATATAAGTTTAGAACACAGAATCTCACGGTAGAAACACCCAGAAGTAATACATAAATAAATTAATAAATTAATACAAAGTCAAAAAATAATTTATTACATATTAAATTGTTGCTGTAGGAATTTTCAGCATTGACCTTGCAAATTGGCCAGCGTTTTACGAACATATAATCGGGTTTAGTGAACCATTTTGGTTGAGAGGTGGCGGGCGCCGCCAAACAGCCACGCATCTTTCATCATGCCTGTCATTTTGGATGTATTAAATTATTATATTGATTTAGTCTGTAGGTCTTCGTCTTCCTCAAGCCAACTCTGTCTGTACTCCGGTGGATAAACCTGCAACGCCGGGAGGGGTTCCCGGCGGGAAAGCTCCGACGATCAAGTCAGTGATCGGAATAGAGGAAAAAAGGTGCATGCAATGTAACAGTGATTAGTGTATATTTTTCTCGTGTGTGTGCGTATGTTGATTCTCTTATTTATAGATGAGGAAAGCTTGGCCTCCAAGGCTTTCCTTTTTTAGGGTTTCTCTTTTCCCCCAAGTCATGTATCTTGGGCCTGTATTGTCCTGGGCTCGCCTTACCCCGTTTTGGTATTGGGCTGGCGAGTGAAGGTACTCCCACGAGGTTCCGAGGTTCGCGTCATGCGACGACTTCGGTCATAGTAACGAACTAAGTCATCATGGGTTCTTCATTATGGGCCTATCATATTGGGCTTACCCTAATGGGCTTATGCTTATTTGTTATTTGTCAAACGAGCCCATATCATATATATACTAATAATTATAGTGTAATAGTACAGCTTCCTAACATAAATTTATAAAATAACAAAACTAAAATTATTGAGTATGAATTAAAAAAAAAAAACATTAAATGAAATTGGTCAATCCAAAAAGGAAATTCATTATTGCAAATGACTCACTAATTCATTGCTTGGAGAGGAAAACTAATTATTAATCAGAAGTTAGGCAAATAATGTATGTCGAGGGAATTTTTATTTTTGGAATAAAATTAGCTGTAGCCAAACAAGTCCGTAGCATAATCGCATTAATTGGGTATTTATTTTGGACAAAAGTATTATAATTATTTAATTAATTAATGTAGTAACCTGAGAGAAGGACAAAGCAAATGTATGGGGTGGGGCCCACATAAGGGATGTTATGTATATCTTTTTCGGGGAAGTGCTTACGTGGACGTGAAAGTCAGAAGTCGCTATCTGCCATGCTGGACAATATGCCACCGTGTATCCAGCTGGATATTGATATTGCTTCCTAAATTCTACTACTGTACATCTTTTTATTGGGAAAATAATATTTCTTTTGAAAAATAATAATAAATTAAAAATAATCACTAATCATAATAATAAAGGAACAGGCTGGGTCGGATGGAGTGGAATATGGGAATGGCGACAGGTCACATGATCTTTTTTTTTTTTTTTAAATATATAATAATAATAATAATAATAATAATAATAATTATTATTATTATTATTATTATTATTATTATTATTATTATTATTATTAAGTGTTGAATTTTGCATTTATTTATCAATTAAATATAGGGGTCATTAGCAATAAACCCCTCATATAGTTAATAAATAGTGATATGTCCACCCCTTAAATCTTTCTTTGTGATAAACCCCTAGAAATTGTATTCCCAATTCTACCCTTGTATCAATTAGCATAATTTCACCCAATTATTCCTTTTTTTCTCTCTTTCCATAATCATAATTTAATTCCTAAAAATATATTTCCAAATTCCTAAAAATTGCTACCAAATTAAAAAAATGATTTTTTTTATTTTTTATTATTTATTATTTTCGGATTTTATTTAGTCATTTTTTATTTTTATTTTTATTTTTTTAATATTTTTTTAATAAAAATATTTTTTTTTTATTTTTCTTAAACAAAAAATTGAATTTTTTTGGACAGTTTACAATGCCGAATATGACTATAGTTGAATATGACTATATGTGACTATGTCAATTGTAGTCGTATTATTTCTTTATATTGCACTTTTTTTACATTTTTAGCTTTAAAAAATCCGATTATATAGTGTTGTACAGTCATGTTTACCAAATTATATAAAACAACTAAGATTCCCTATTGTTTAGGGAAACAATACAATCAACATCCACACAAAAAATCGCAAAAGAATCACAATTTGAATCTTGTTTTTTCAAGTCAACTTGAAACGAGAAGATAGAACATATTCGAATATGACTACAATCATATTCAACAATAGTCGTATTCAAAATGACTACAGTCATATTCGAAAAAAATACATAAATATGACTATAGTCATATTTGAATATGACTATAGTCATGTTGTTGCTACTGTACAAATTTGAAATTATATTTTCAGATCTGGAGGGAAAAAAAAAAGAGAGAGATAAATCGAAAGTACATATAAAAGGGGAGAAAATTAACGAACAAGATGGAGGGGGAGTACGCTTCAATTCATCTAACTAAATACATAAATATGACTATAGTCATATTTGAATATGACTATAGTCATGTTGCTGTTACTGTACAGATCTGAAATTATATTTTCAGATCTTGAGGAAAAAAAAAAAAAAAGAGAAATCGAAAGTACATAAATAAAGGGAGAAAATTAACAAACAAGATGGAGGGGGAGTACGCTTCATTTCATCTAACTAAATACATAAATATGACTATAGTCATATTTGCTGCTACCACAGTGAAGGGAATGGGAAACAACACACCATTGCAACCTTTTCCGTAGCATATACCGCAAGTAAGAGTCTGTTCCAATAGAGCTGATTCCCATGTACTTGCACATATTCACTAGACGAGGCCTAAATTGCAAAAAACACAACCATATCATGTAATGATTGTTGTATATTTTAATCTTAAACAATGAGATACAATTATGAATACGAAAAAATGAACCTGCTGATATTATCTAGTGTGAGTTCATCATTGAACAGCTTAGCAAATCCCAAAATTTCCTCATTATCACCATCGCAAGCAAGGAAACATTGATTTATCATAAAAGTGGAAACCAGGTATTGAACCGGCACATCATCTTCTATAAACGAAAAATCTAACAGAAGTACGAAATATAGGCAGGTGCAACTGATGCATACTTTAGTAAATTTTATGATACCAAATCTATCAAAAATTAAACAGTTGCACAATCATCATAAGCTATGTTCCTCGGACAACAATGATTAGCTTTACTATGTAGAAATGACCCATATGCACAATTCCCAAAAAGAATATTGCTGCTACTGATACATAAATATGTTCCAGATCTGTAGAAAAAAACAAAAAAAAAAACAGAGAGAGAGAGAGAGATAGAGAGAGAGAGAGGGAAAGAGAGAGAAATCGAAAAATAAATAAATAAAGGTAGAAAATTAATGAAAGAGAGGGAGGGGGAGTCGACGACAACGGAGATGGCGGTGGTGGCGGCGCGGCGTGAGAGAGGCGGCGGTGGCGGCGGCGTCGACGATGAGCGGCGGTGGCGGTGGCGCCGACGATGAGCGGCGGTGGCAGCGGACGATGAGCGGCGGTGGCGGTGGCGCCGACGATGAGCGGCGGTGGCGGCGGACGATGAGCGGCGGTGGCGGCGCGGCGGCGGTGGATGAAGCTTGAAATTTTAGGAGTGTTTTGAGAGTTTAGGTGGAGAGGTGGAGAAGAAGATGAAAGTGGTAGGTGAGCAAATAATTAGGGTTATAGTAGTTGAGGGTAGGTTTGTCTTCTCACACTAGTCTAGGGGGGTCTCACTAATTAAGAATGAAATTTGGGTGTTGGGAAAAGTCTTTCCAAGTCAATTGGGTTTAGTTCAAAATATTTTCTATTTGAGGGGTGTATTGCATATTTCCCCTTAAATATATCACTCTGTATTGATGATGTTGTAAATATAAACTTGTATATTACTTCCTCCGTTTCTAAGTAGCGGTCACTTTTTACCTTTGCCAAGACAAGTGTTAAGAAATTCAATAAACGTGACTTGATTTTGGAAAAAATACTTAAAAAAATACTATAATAACCTCTTACCATTTAATGATTTATAAGAGAGAGAACACCAGTTGAATTAATAAAGTTAAAACAAAAAAAAAACGTGTTTAATGCAGTATTGAACATGTAACTTGACAGATAATATGGAACACTAGTAATAAAAAGTGACGGTTATTGTGAGATATAAGAAATATTAGATTTAATTATGGTTAAATTTAAATCATTAGATTGCTTGAACTCATTCATAAGAGATGATTGATAATTGATAAAGTGAAGATGAAGCATCTTCCAATATTTCCAAGCCCACATAAAGTAGAATATTGAGTAATGATTGATGAACATTCATAATCTAGGTAGAAATTCATAATTAAATTGGAACCAAATAATCCAATGATTCTTAAAGCTCCAATTATTACCCTTTTTTAAAGTTAATAATAGACTCCAATTCGATTATCTTTCTCAATATTTTTTTACGTCGAGTTTGTCGCACATAACTTATTTATTTAATGTAGTTTTATAAGTTTTTTTATTTGTAAATTATTGCACGAGAACAACATAACGTAGTAGGCATATGCAATTGCAAATTGCTTTGTAGAAAAAAAAAAGTCTTAGTCTAAACAAAATAATTATATTTTTTATTAAACGAAAGAGATATATGGCTACAACTAATTTTGCATGCCAATAATTCATCATGTGATAAACAAATAGCTAAGATGCCACCTAGTTCAGATAAGGGTTCTAACTTGGGCTTTACTTTATATATATATAAATAAATAGCACTATTACGCATGATTGAGCTTTACTTTTGCCTAATTTGCATTTCCCTAAAAGATAAAGGGCTTAATTGCAAACCATCAAATAATTTTGGCAACATCTGTGAACAAGAACCAATGCAAACTTATTATAATTCTTTCAAAGTCTGTTTTCAATTGGTAGGAGGATTTTTTTTAAGGGTAAACTTCATTTTGCCTACCTGAACTATACCCAACGTGTAAAATACCCCCCTGAACTTCAAAATGAACCAAAACAACCCCTCCCTTTTGTTGGTCAACGTTAAATATGTCAAAAAATTTAACACCGTTACTTTATATAGGAAAACCGTTAGTTTTAATGTGATTTTACACTTTTGCCCCCAAAATCTTCTTCTTCCTCCCTTCTTCTCCGTCTTCCTTGTCCATAATTTTTTTAATTTTTTTCTTTTTTCTTTTCCCCATTGCCGAACCTGTAGAAATTGATGTGAAGTTTGGTGGGCTGGAAATGTATATTGCATCCATTTCTTACTCTTCTTACTTCCGATTAAAAATGTATATTTTCCATGGGCCAATTGCCTTTTTAAATTGCCAAAATTTAATTTCAACATCTGGCAATTCACCCTTTCTTCACACACAGACAGAGTAGAGTCAACCGTTACATAGAATTCAAAGTTTCTCAACCACAGATGAATTCAATTGCATACTTCTCGATTCATAAAGACACACACATAGTGATTCAGTTGGAAGAGGCGGTGAGCGAACAGCTTTTGGTTGGAAGACCAGCCTCGTTGCGGCGTTACGAACGGCTGACGACCGGAAAACGGATCTGGCGTGGCGATTGTCATTTAGTTTTTCTTCTTTCTTTTCTTTTTGCAGGGGGATTTCAAGAGGTGAACGATGCAAGAAGGGTTATCTGTAAACCCTTATTTCTTCAAATCCACAACTTAATTGTCAATTTCTCGGGAATTAATTTCGATAGTATCAAATTTTATTTTATTTTTGGTTTTATTGGAGTTTCAATTCAGTTGGATGTTGGTTCATTCGCCGGCGAATGACGTCATTTATATGTCTCGGCTCTGAAAATTCTTATATTTAAATCTCTTTTTTTTTTCTTTCGTAAAAGTAATTGACAAATTGTTGACGTGAAGAAATAATTAAACAGAGGGGTAAATTTGTCTAAAAAATGAACTTTACCCTTTTTTTAATAATATATTGAAATATATCATATAAAAATGTGTAATATAATTAATAATTATATTAATATTTTAAACATTTGTTGGAAAACTCAAAATTTTGGGTATACTTTTATATATCTTAGATTGCGATCTAATTTTTTTTCCTAGAGAAATAGAAAACCACAATGAAAAAAAGTTGTTTTCAAAAATTGAATATTTTCAGATCAAAATTCATTTTATTTAGGATAAATTAGGTTGGTTAAATTAAAAATAAAAAATCTCATGTTTAGGTAATTACAACCATCCATCAACTATAAATTTTCTTACACGTGAACCCTTGCAGTGTTAAATTTAATGGAATCTTCTAGATCATATAGAATATTCTCAATTGTGTACCCGTTTGATCCCATTCGATCTCCTCATTTTGAAGGAAGATGATCATAAGATGTGTTTTTTGGCTTGTATATATATCAGATTGTGGTGCATCAGAAACTGCATTTTTGCACAAAATGAGTACACTAGAGAACATTCCACGAAATCTAGAAGATTATGTTGAATTCGATACCATAAGGGTGGAGGTGTAAGAAGATTCATAGTTGAGGGAATAATTCTAATTACCCAAACGAGATGGGTTTTTTCGTAATTTGATCATACCCCAGGGAATGGTTGTAGTTTACCCTTTTATTTATAATTTCACATTTTTATGATAAAAAAATAAAATAAAAATAGTTGCGCCTGAAATGCAAATATATTATAAATAATAACAAACCAGTACTCAGTAACGCGCATTCAAAAAAACTGGACACAGATTTTAAAACTCATCTTCTCCGATTCTCCCCAAACGCGCATCACTCGGAGCTTTACTTTCCGGCCACCGTCACTTTCTCTCTCTAACCCCTCCTCTCTCTCTCTCTCTCCTGATTCTTCCCAAGAAAGCTCAAAGAAAACAAACACAAACACCACATCACTACCACCCAACCAGTGCGCGCGTGCGCGCGTGTGTGAAAATGGCAGTGTCAAAGAGCAACAAGAAGAAGCATCACCAGAGCTACATTTCAGTACCATCCCAGATAATAAACTCCATCTCACAAGCATCCCTCGAATCTCTACTCCACTCCCCAAAGAAAAAACAGAGCCCACCATCAAAGATCACCGTCTTGCTAAAAAACCCAAGATTCTCCATTTTCTTGATTTTCGTGCTGGGTTTTCTCTATATGCTGTTCAAGATGCCTTTCTCGCAAAACCCATGTTCTATTTCTCAAGAAAAGGCCGGTTTCTCAACTGGGTTTTCGAGTTTTCGGCGTAATTCAATCGAAAAAGCAGCCGTTTTCGACGAAAAGTCGGAGTTTTGGGTGCAGCCAGATGGGTTGGGGTATAGGCCTTGTTTGGATTTCAGTGAAAAATACAGAGCAGAAAGTCTTGAAATTGTTAAGGACAGAACAAAGTATTTGCTTGTTGTTGTTTCCGGTGGGATGAATCAACAGAGGAATCAGATTGTTGATGCTGTTGTTATTGCAAGGATTCTTGGTGCTTCTTTGGTTGTCCCAAATTTGCAAGTCAATGTTATTTGGGGTGATGAAAGGTTTGTTCTTTTCTCTCTCCTTTTTTTTTCAATTTTTGGGACCATTTTGTAATTTTTCACTTTTTACTTTTTTTTGTATTGACTTGAAGAGAATTATGAATTGCAGTGAATTTTCGGATATATTTGACTTGGATCACTTCAAGAAAGTGTTGGCGGACGATGTGAGGGTAGTTTCGTCACTTCCTTCGACTCATTTGATGACGAGGCCGGTCGAGGAGAAGAGGACCCCACTCCACGCCTCGCCGGAGTGGATTCGCTCCCGTTATATTCGAAGGGTGAGTTGATGAACTCACTTATTATCCTTTCTTGATGCTTATTTTCGACTCTTTTTTAGTACGTTAGCGTTGGTTTTTGGAAAGACGAGAATAGTTTTAAAAAATAAATAAAATTGTTCTTTAGTATGTCGAAATTGGGCCGGCGTTTGATCCGCAATGGCATCGGGATGATTCCAAAGTTTGAGTCTTTAACATTGGAAACACCTTAAGACTTATTCCAAGGTGACAAGATTAAATCTTTACTTACGATCACCAAACCCTTAAAACTCGAAAGCTTCTTATTCGAGTTTTTTTTCGATTCATTAAACATGTCTTATATAATATACTTCCATGTGTGGATTCTTTCGGAATAATGTTTGAGAAAAGGAATCAAAGAATTAAAAATGGAGGGAATTTTTTTCGAATTTATGTTCGTCTTTTCTTTTTCTTAGGTCTAATGAGTAAAATTTTCTTGCTTCTTGCAGATTAGGAGAGATGGCGTACTACTATTACGCGGATTGGACTCGAGGCTTTCGAAGGACCTTCCTTCCGACCTTCAAAAGCTACGTTGCAAGGTATACATACACATTGCACTTTCATCGATTTTTGGTTAATCCATAAAATTCCTTGCACAAAATCTTCTGACAATTCAATCCACTAATCTAAAAACCTATATATAACTCGGTTTTCAGGTTGCTTTTCACGCATTGAGATTCGCACCACACATTTCAGAACTCGGTACGAAGCTCACCGAAAGAATGAGAAGCAAAGGACCATACGTTGCTCTTCATCTAAGAATGGAAAAAGACGTTTGGGTAAGAACAGGTTGTCTACCCGGTCTTAGCCCTAATTACGATGAGATGATAAATAACGAGAGAAAATCACGTCCGGAGCTTTTGACTTCGAGATCCAACATGACCTACCATCAACGAAAACTCGCGGGCTTATGCCCTTTAAACGCCTTGGAAGTCGCAAGGTAGTAGTGATCTCGTTTTTTTTTTTTTTTAAATAAAAAAATTACGATTGAAGTTAAAGAAAATATTTTTTTTTCTAAAACGATAATAAACATTATTTATTGATTATTGTGTTATTTAGGTTGCTAAAAGCATTGGGAGCTCCTAAGACGACGAGGATATATTGGGCAGGAGGGGTTCCGTTGGGAGGAAAAGAAGCCTTGACTCCGTTGACTAGCGAATTTCCGAATTTCTACAATAAAGAAGATCTTGCTTTGCCGGGGGAGCTCGAGCCGTTTTCGAAGAAGGCTTCTTTAATGGCTGCTATTGATTATATAGTTTCCGAGAGAAGTGACGTTTTTATGGCGTCTCATGGTGGAAATATGGGCCATGCAATCCAGGGGCAAAGGGCGTATGCGGGGCACAAAAAGACGATTATACCGAATAAAAGACAGATGCTCTCGTATTTTATGGACACTTCTCTTCCGGAAAGTGAATTCAATAAGATTATAGTCGACTTGCATCGGGATTCGTTGGGGAAGCCGGAGCTTAGGACTAGCAAAAACGGGAGAGATGTGACGAAATATCCTATTCCCGAGTGCATGTGCAATAATACCGTTGCTCGTTCTTCCATCGAAGTAAAATGATTGTGTTTGCTTGGTGAGTTGTGAGTTTTGTCGGGATGAAAATTACGAGCAAGATAAACTTGACAGGTGGCGAGTTCTCATTGGCTCGAGATGCATCGACATTTTCGATGTCTGGTTGGTGGATTATTCGGTAGGGGGAGCAAGTATAGGAAACATATATATGTATTCTTTTTATTTCATTTATTCTTTTTGTTGTATCTAAAGGGGGGGCTACATTGTATATAATATTTATACGTATACATTAGATTAATTTTAATAAATTTATTCTTTTATATTACACTCTTGTTGTGCAGTAGTATATCCATGTCAGTTCTTGCAAGACTTTATGGGGAATCTGGGAAACGGCATGTACCGAAAATAGGGATACGGGAACTTGGGGAAAATGTGTAAATATTAAAAATATAGAAGTATATTTATAAATATGTAATATAAACATAAAACATGCATACGTTTTTAATGATATATAAATCATTTTATATATTTTGATTTAAACATATTCAAAACAAACTTTACTATCAACAATAAATTTGCAATTGAGCATTAAACCATGTAAATAATTAGGGAAAACAACAAAAATATTTGAAAATTTGGTATTCAGACGTGTTTCTAACTTTTTAAAAATTGCAAAATGGCACATAAGAAGTTGAAGTTTCCGTGCTACATAGGTTACGGGTGGAAATCGAACATATCAAATTTAGCACTTCTGAAAAGTCCAATTATTTTTTCCTGAAGTGAAAAACTAATTACATATTTATTATTTAATATGCAACTTTTGGGAAGAAAAAAGAAAAACACAATTTCCAGAAATATTTCCAGGAACGTCGAGAAAATCGGAACCGGAATTCGAAAATTCAGTTCCAATATCAATAATTAAATCAAAATCTTTATTACAAAATATTTCCATCTAATCCTACTAACAAATCCGCACGGGGGCAAGTGTACAACGAAAGAGGCTCTCGATTGTTCAATCTGCAGTTCAAAGTAGAGCAAAAGAAACAACTCTCGGATGACTCGACTGGTTCTAGAACATTTCAAATCTATCTTGTGTAACCCTGTTATCTGGACTCGACCAATATAGGAGTTTCTCTAACGGGATGTGGCCATAACGGTGAAAGAGCGACGACTTTTCCGATCACAATCAGAGTCGGCGAAACTAGCTCTTGCGACGCAATTTCATCGGCTAGGTCTTTCAGTTCAGCAAACACCTTTTTCGTACCAAAATATAGTCTCAATCAGATTAAATTAATTTTAAAAAATTATACAAATCATGCATCAAGAATGATTCGATTGTGATTTACATAGAGCACAAAGGCAAAACCAATCCATAAGACGAAAAAGATTTCGAAATAAGTCTTTACTTGCAATTTTAATCACAATCACCAGCTTCTACTTATACAAAAGCTTTTGCAAACACCTTCTTAAGATAAGTTTTTTTAAACTATAATCTCTTTTGGCTTTAAAGCTACATTCGACGATTAAGCCCTTGTTAATTTTATAAAAATACATTTTATAAGGGCATTTTGAGATATTTAACAAAAATAAGTAGAAAATGAAAGCTTCTTATCAACTTCAAAACGGACCGCTTAAAGTTGAAGCTTTCGCAAACGCCATGATAATCATGGATGTTGAAGATGGCATGGGATTTCCAAAACGTAACTTCCTATATTTTAATATAAAAAAAAAAAATCAAAGAAGTTGCTTACAATACGTTGCTGAGGTGTCGTTCCACGCTCGATGGCAGCAGTCGGTGTGTCCTCGGGCAAACCATGAAACATCAATTTAGAGGCAAGAGAAGGGAGAGTAGACAACCCCATATACACAACAAGGGTAGAATCGGGATCCGCAGCATTTTCCGCCACAAAAAGAGGATCTTTCCCTCCCTTTCTCGAGTGGCCAGTGAGAAATTTTACGCTGTTCGCCACCCCACGGTGCGTCAGTGGAATTCCTAGTTCTGCTGCTATTCCAGAGGCTGCCGTTATACCTGCCAAAAAGTTCACCTTTTAATTAAAATATAATTCTCGTTATATATATAAAAACAAATTCCGATTATGACGAGGATTAAAAACTAATTACCTGGAATGACTTTTACTTCGATTCCTTGTTGTTGAAGAAAGTCCATCTCTTCTCCACCCCTTCCGAATACCTAATAACCGAGACTTATAAGACTCGTATCCAATTCGTAACAACTTACACACATATTTCGACTATTAATAAAAAATAAAAAAATGAAAAGTTAAATTAAATCAGCAAACTCACTAATGGGTCGCCACCTTTAAGCCTCACAACATTTGCTCCCGCTTCGGCAAAGCTCAAAAGCAACTCGTGAATTTCCTCCTGCTGAACCACTCAATCATAAATAACTTTGTTTTTTTTTTCCAAGAAGACGATAAAGCATATTTTATCGATGTAAAGAAGATGTTAAAAAAGATGCCACGGAAATGTATAGTTTCGACTTTCGAGGACGATGATGAAAAATTCACCTTAACCAACCGTAACCGCATGCCATTCATCATACGGTTACAATTTTGGTAGGATCGAAATCTACCATGCATGCGGCTATCTTCATTCTTTGCCACATATAATTTATCGTCTTAAGACCCTAACTACAACCGAATTCGATAATTAAAAACTCACTTCTCCATTTTTTTCGAGTCGGTCACATTGGACACTAGATCTTACTTAGTCATATACTCCCCATACGTCTAACGTCTGCACAAAAACTAATCGAAAAGGCGACGAGCAGAACCAAATTCAACAAAGATTCCAACTTTATAAATTCCCCCCAATTCTCAAACAATGCTCAATTACTAAACAGCCACACGAAACTCAAGTTCATCACATTATCAGAAAAACAACACGAAATTCTTCCAATTTGGTATGATCGATCGAAACACGAATTTGGATTAAAAACCAACACACCCCTAAAACACATATAATTTACCGTCTTACAATTCGATAACTAAAAACCCACTTCTCCGTTTTTTCGAGTCAGTCACATTGGACACTAAATCTTATTTAGCCATACACTCCCATATATCTACTTACTGCTGCAACGTCTGCTCGAAAACTAATCGAAAAAGGCAACGAAACTCGAAAGCACCATTCTAAAACAACACAAAATTCTTCCAATTAAAAAACAAAAAAAAAACATCATAGTACAGAACAAACAAACAAACAAACCTGAGTTCTGCTGTGGTAGCCAGCAGTTTTGCCAACATACAAAAGCCGAGCACCGGGCCCCACCAAATCCAACACATCATTCGAAACCAGCCTATCGTACAACAACAGATCGGCGTTCTCAATAACCCTCATCGCCTTGATCGTCAGCAATTCCGGGTCGCCCGGGCCCGTACCCACCAAGAACACATTTCCGGGCCCGGGTTTTCGGGCCCCATTTTCGCTCTCTCTTTTCTCCTTCAGAACATCAAGCAATTTCCTCAGCTCCGGAATCTGCATTCCGATATCGTAGTCCCTGACGAATTCCTGATCGGGAGGAAGCGGGCACGACGGAGTGGGCTGCTGCTGCTGCTGATTATTGTTGTACAGCCAGCTGTCACGGTTGTACCTTTCGATTGAATGCTTCTCTGTAAAAGGTGACGCCTTTTGCGAGTTCGACACACAGTGGACGGTGAAAACTGTTTTGAGGTTCGAGGGTTTGGGGTTTCTTGATTGGATTGGTGTTGGGGAAGAAGATGGGATTCTGCTAACGAGAGCCATGGGAATTGAACAAGGGTTTTTGGGTTGTGTCGGAAATGTTAAGGTTTGTTTAGCAGAGGTGTGAGGGGTATATAGAATATAGATAGATAGATACACGCCTCTGTATGTATTGTATGTGACCCTGATGTGGGGCAAATGCAGCTGCTTTGAGCTTTAGGGGATGATGAGAAGGCAATTTTTGCTTAGCTTTTCACAATTTGATAAAGACAATAAATATTCTTCTCTCTTTTGGTAGGCACACTACCCTTAGATTTTATATTTACTTTTTTGACCTTTTATTTTATTTATCTAATATTATTTTTCTCAATTTTGACCTTTGGGGCTTTCAAGTTTTAGGAATAATACGGTAAATTTCTAAAAAAAAAAAAAACCAAACTTAGGCTAAATTACAGAAAACATCTCCACATATCTGTAATTACTAAAATCATCCGACGTTTGTTTACGTCTTATACCGACCCCTTAAGGTTGTGTTTTTTCACGAAATTTTTTTTATTTGAAGGAATATTACCCATGATTCTATCCTTGTAAACCTGACATTTCTTTATGTTTCTTTTTTAAGGCAAAAAATTACCCTAATGGGGCATTTACATGTAATCTTTATTTTTCTTAAATAGCATAAGTATTTTTTGTCTTCAAGAAGTAGCATAAAGAAATGTCAGGTTTATCAGGGTAGAATTGGCATTTTTCGAAAAATATTTCATGTAATAAAAAAGATTCCGTGAAAAATCACGCAGTAAGGGGGTCGCTGTAACAAGAACAAACGTCGAAGGAATTTTGGTAATTACTGATAGGTGGGGGAGTTTTTTTGTAATTTAACCTAAGTTCAGGAAGACTTTCGTAATTTACCCTAAATTTTGGGGATAATAGGGTAAATTACTAAACTTCGCCTGAACTTAGGCTAAATTATGAAAAACACCTTCACATATCTGTAATTAGTAAAATTTGCCAGACGTTTGGTTACGTCTTACACTGACCCCCTTAAGTTGTGATTTTTTACGAAATCTTTTTGATTCCCCAAAAAATGGTGCTTCTATCAATGCAGACGTGACGTTTCTTTATTCTATTTTTTAAAGACAAATATTATCCTAATGGGGCCTTTACATGGATTTTTTTTTTTCTTAACTAACATATTCACAACTTTTTAGTAATATCATTACCCTTATGAGGGTAATTTTCGTCTTCAAAAAGTAGCATGGAGAAATACCACGTCTGCAAGGGCATAATTGACATTTTTTGAAAAATACTCCAGGATGTGAAAAATCACACAACAAGGGGGTCGGTGTAATATGACATAAACAAACATCGGAGGGATCTTAGTAATGACCGATAGGTGGGGGAGTTTTTCATAATTTAGCTCAAGTTTAGGGGATTTTTCATAATTTACCCTAAATTTTAACTACTCGTTTTGTTTATTTATAATAAATAACGATTAAGTAATCCACTAAAATCTTGATTTTAAGCGGTAAAGTTGATATTTGCTTGGGCTGACCGTGCATTATCAATATGGGCCTATATAACTTGTGATATAGGAAATTGGATTGATTTTTAATTCTTATGGGCCCACCCGAAAAATGGACTTAATTTAAGTAGACAAATTATTCCAGATACATATTAAATTACTTTTCTCACTAATGTTACAACAAATAATTCAAAATACGAAGCACAAATTAAAAAAAAAAAAACAAATATGGGTTCATTTGGATGGAGGAATTTCAAATCCATAATAACAATTTCCTTTAACTTGTTTGGATTGAGAGATTTGGGGATGAATTTCAAATCCCTCAATCCAAACAAGTGCAAAGAATTTGTTATTATGGATTTCAAATTCTCCTCCAAATCCCTCCATCCAAACGGACCCTTATAGTTTTTAAAACCCCATATCCAAATTCTTGCCGATAAATGAATCCTCAAAACAAGATGGTAGACAATGAAACGGAACTAAGATTTATGTCCATACATATAATAAACTACAAGCGCAATAGTTGCGAGTTTAACGGGTACAAAGACATCGGAATTGGCGGGCGCGGCGTTTTCTCTTTCTTCTTTGATTTCTCAGAAGCACTTCGCGCGCTTCCGTCAGTTACACGTGACGATGAAGAAGTAAAACAACTAAAAAAGCTCGAGCCGAAGAAAGCCATCTATCTATATAGAAATTTGGGGAAGTGATGATGACTAGGAAATTAATATGTAGTATAGTATATATTTATTGGTTGTTGTTTGGATGAAATGAAATCAAGAACTCTAAAATCTTGTATGCTATAACAAAAAGAAAGAATGAGCAATTGAATGAGAGGTGAATTAGTTTGTGAAAGTGTATAACTATTTATAGGGAAAGTCTTTATAATTTGGTGGGGTTTAATTTAATTTAATTGATGAGCAAGGAATGGGTTGTGAATTGTGATTGGTTGCTTGACATTATTTTCTAGCTTCCTTTGTCAATGTCACTTATTAGTTGCCACGTGGTCTATGTTGTGAGTGTGGCTGCTTAAATGTTTCGTGTTTTGGTTGAATTGTTCTATTTATTATTTTATTTTATTTTTCTTCTATAATTATTAGAAAGGTGACGTGTTGACTTCATGCAGCTTCCTTACGCACAGTTATAGCCCGTTTGACTAAGCTTACGTTAAAGAGTTGATAAACTCTTATATATGATAAATTGTTTTAAGAACTCGTATTATTACGTCTTATTTTTAGAATTAAGTTTTAAAGTGTTTGGATAATGAATTTATAAGCTCATTTTTACTCATTATGAGATTTTAAATAAAAAAGTAGATTATATTCATTATAGCTAGGTATTTTATAAAATAAATATTTTAAAAGCTCTCCAAGCAGCTTATTTGTTGAATTTTTAAGGTCTTTTTAAAAAAAATCCAAACATTTTGAAATAGCTTATAAACTCTTAAATATTTTATAAGTTATTTTTAACAACTTATAAGCTTAGTCAAACACCCTCATACTCCCTTAAAATTGCCAAGAAATATCGTATTCGAGAAATTGACTGATTTTAATTTTTGTTTTCTTTCTATGTGCATTTTTTTTAATTATGGAGCAAGTAAACGTAATAAATCATGAATAATAAAGTGAAATTTATAGAGTTACATTTATATTAAATCATTATTCTTGTTTATATCGGGTCATTGAGATACTACACCCGATATTATATATCAAGTAATTTTTAGCCATTGATGTGGTCAAAAAGCTCACATATACATATGGATGTGTGTCATTATATACCGATCAATGATCAATAATCATGATTCACGTGATATATTTTAGGGGATGTAGCATCAAATAAACATTTATATCGCCATAATTTGGTGACACGTGTACTAATTAAATAGTATCTATATCACTTTCATGAGTATTAAAAATCTCGACATTCCTCATCCAAGGGGGTCAATTGGTTTTTTTATTATTCAAAGGTGGTGAATATTAATTCCTCATCGGATTATTTGCCTTATAATAAATTAATAATAATTATTAAAAATAAAAAAACAATAGTGAAAATCCTAAGTACTAACTACCAAAGACAATAACAATTTCAAGACTCAAGGCCTCCTCATAACTAGAATATATGTCAACCAAGAACTATTTTATATTACACATACATATATTTCTATTACTACTAATGCTGCAACAAATAATTAATCATCGAATGAAACACTAAATGAAAAAAAAAATTACAACCCAATAAAATGAATCCTCAAAGCAAGATCATCATAGTGAAATGGAACTGCGATTTATTTCCACATACGTCAAGAATTACACTATAAGCGCGAGATTTGCGAGTTTAACGGGAACAAAGACATTGAAATTGGCGGACGTGGTGTTTTCTCTTTCTTCTTCGATTTTTCAGAAGCGTTTTGCGTGCTTACATCAGATACTTGTGAAGACGAAACAAAACAACTAAAAAAACTCGAGCTTAGAGTAAAGGCCATATTGTATCTATAGATCTTTGTCTAAAGTGATATGATTATGATAATTTGTGGAGTATATATATGTGTGTTTGATGAAATCAAGAATGTGCTTATAGGATGATGAATGAATTAATGGTTTGTTGAAGTGGCTATTTTATAGTGAATTCATCATGACATAAGGATTTTGGGTTATTTATTGATAAATAAGCAAAAAAAAAAAAAAAAAAAAAAAAAAAAGAAAAGAAAACCCTCGATTCTGATTGGCCGTGTGACTGCTTGCTTCCTATGTCTCTCTAGATTTATTATAAGAAATGCGACTTTAGGGAAATAGTCAAACTTTGGGAAATTGACCGATTCATGCACTTATCTTTAACTTGCTTACCAAGTTTGAAATTTCCACAGAAATTAGTATGTTTCAAGTTTGAAATTTCCACAGAAATGAGTATGTTTTTTTTTTTTTTTAAATTACAACCACCTCTGAGGTACGGTCAATTTATAAAAAAACTCATCTCGTTTGGATAATTACATTTACCCCTCTTAACTATGATTTTTTCTTACATCTCCACCCTTATGGTATCAAATTCAACATAATCATCTAGATTTCATGGAATGTGCTCTATTTGTACTCGTTTTGTGTAAAAATACAGTTTTTGATGCACCACAATCTGATATATACAAGCCAAGAAACACATATTATGATCATCTTGCTTCAAAATGTGGAGTTCGAATAGGATAAAACGGTTACGAAAGTGATAATATTCCATATAATCTCGAAGATTACACTAAATTTGAAACCGCAAGGATGAACGTTTATAAAGAAGATATATAGTTGAGGGGGGAGTGTAATTATCTAAACAAGAGGGGGGGGGTTTGTACTTTAACCATACCTAAGGGGGAGTGTAATTTAAACTTTTTTTTTTTATTTATAGGTTTGAATTTTGAGGGCTACATAAGAGGTAATTTCTAGTTTATCTTTTTCACTTTTAATTTGAATGATGTAAATAAATAATCTATTCCTAGCAGAATTTTGAAAATTGGCGAAATTTAAAAATCATGCTCTACTTTCTACCTCAAAGATATATATATATATATATATATATATATATATATATATATATATATATATATATATATATATATATATATATATATATATATATATATATATATATATATATATATATATATATATAGTATAAGTACATAATTATATCATATGATAAATATAAATTAAGAAATTTTAAAATTATTTTTCTGAAATTAAAATTTGATCGTATAAAAAAATCAAAACAATTTTAAGAATTAAAAGATTTATGGATCAAAATTGAGGAATTTAAAGAAACATAACCAAAACACTCGATGGTAGCCCCACACGAACGATTATCGGGTTTTTACAATAAAATAAATAATAATATTGCTATAAATGTACCTTAAATTTAAAGCCCTAAATCAATGTTCGATTTTTTTTGGTATCTGGATTATCTCCACTTAAAGGTATTCGACTGACCTGCTTTAAAAATGTTTATGTTCTACTAAATGTTCATGAAGTTTAGAGCTTATTTGATATTATTTTAAAGGGGTCTTAAGATATAGGTCCCTGGTGACAAAACTTATTAGAACTAAATGACAAGTCTAACTAAACTTTTGCTTTACATCCTTTATAAATTTCATTCTAGAAATGCCCTTCATTCACAAAATATGAAAATATGCACCAAGTAATATTTAAATTGCATTTATTATTTTTTTATTCTTTATTTAACATATTCACTTTTGGATCTAACATTATTTTATTATTTTTTTTACGTAGAAGAACGTTATGTTATGTTTTCTTTTCTTTTTTTTTTTTCATTTTCGATTTTTTCACTATTATAGAAATACATCTTTTTCTACATAATATTGAAAATTATAAATTTAAAAAAAAAATCGGCCATAGACATCTATAGACACCCATAGGATACCATGGAAAACCATAGTAAACTGTAGACATCTCTAACCCCATATTCTTAAAACCCTAACTCCTCCTTTCAACCCTAGCCGTCAGACACTCATAGTATCTCATACACAATGCAGACACACACTCGAAAACTTTGAGTCTCTCGTACCACACACTCGATGTGTGACAGCAATGTCACCCACTCTCATCCATGTGTCATTGCCATCTCACTCACTCCGCCATTGCATTCCTAGAACCTGAGCGTCGTCGCTGGGACACACCCACACACCCGCGCACCCACAACGCCTCCTCCCACCGTTGTAGCTTCCTTACCGCCATAGTTCTTTCCCATACGCACCCCCCCCCCCCCCCGTGGTCGTCGCCATAGCCACCTTCCTCCATCTTGGAGTGGTGCCGAGAGAAAGAGTGAGATTGAGCGAGAGAGAGCGAGAGAGAGAGAGAGAGAGAGAGAGAGAGACGAGAGAGAGGGGGAGAGAGAGAGAGAGAGAGAGAGAGAGAGAGAGAGAGAGAGAGAGAGAGAGAGAGAGAGAGAGAGAGAGAGAAGAAGAATAGATCTGATAAAAAAACGTAATATTTAGTTTATAAGATTTAGGGTATAAGGGCAAGATTGGGATATAAAAAATATTAGGGATGTAGCTCATATATTATTTTAAATTAAGGGTTCAATTAAAAGAATGAATTTGGACTTGTCATTTAGTTCAAATTATGTTTGGTTTGAGGGACTCCTAGCATATTACCCCTATTTTAAAAGTAAATTGTTTAAGTATTTGGATAATATAAGATCATAGCAATTTTAAAGTACTAATATATTAAATATATAACTAGAATTATTAAAAGCAAAGGAATTAATTAAAGATATTAAAATAAGATCATGTTTTTCATTAAGATAACTTAAAATCTTTTATTTAATTAAAAAATAATTGTAATAGCTCTTAAACAACTTATATATCAATCTTATACGTGGCAATTATTTAAGGGTAAATGGCAAATAGACCCATGACAAGGACACTTAATTAAACGAGGGATATTCAACTTTTTTGTCTTTCAAATAAATCCAGTCCATTCAAATTTATTTGCAAATAAGGAAAATCATTTTAAATATACCAAAATTACCTCAAATTCATTGAAACCCAATTCAACTCCAATTTCATGATTTACACCCCAATTTAGCCCAATTTCATCAATTAACCAATTTTAACCCTAATTTCAATTTTGACCCCAACTTAACTCGCCACCGCCGGTCGCCGCCGTTGACTTTTTTTTTTTTTTTTTAAACTTTTTTTCCCTGAATTTTTTTTCCGGCCGGTCAACTGCCGTTAACCGCCGGGTCTCCGACATTGACTTTTTTTTTTTTTATAATTTTGTTTTTTCTTAAAAAAAATATTTTAATTAATATTTTTCTTGGCTGCTAAATTACTATCTCCGGAAGTTATTTAACTGTCGGAGATAGTAATTTAACTATTAATTGACTTTTTTTTTTCCTTCAAAAATATTTTAATTAATATTACTGTATTCGTTGCTAAATTACTATATCTAGCAGTTATTTAATTGTCGGAGACAGTAAATTAACTGTTAATTGAATTTTTTATTTTTAAAAAAATATTTTTAATTAATATTACTGTATTCGTTGCTAAATTACTGTCTACAGCAGTTATTTAACTGTCGGATACAGTAATTTAACTGTTAATTGATTTTTTTATTCTTAAAAAAATATTTTTAATTAATATTACTGTATTCGTTGCTAAATTACTTTCTCCAGCAGTTATTTAACTGTCGGAGACAATAATTTAGCTGTTAATTGACTTTTTTATTTTTTAAAAAATATTTTTAATTAATATTATTGTATTTGTTGCTAAATTACTGTCTCCAGCAGTTATTTAACTGTCGGAGATAGTAATTTAACTATTAATTGACTTTTTTTTTAATTTTGTTTTCTTAAAAAAAAGTTATTTTAATTAATATTACTGCCTTGGCTGCTAAATTATTGTCTCCAACAGTAATTTAACTGTCTTACACATCAATATTAATAATATTACTGTTCGGAAAAATAATATTCATAATATTACTGTCCCAAACAGTAATTTAGTAGCCAAAAAAGTAATATTAATTAAAATATTTTTTTGTCTAAGAAAAAAAAAATTCAACGCCGGAGAACGGCGGTCAACGGTGGTTGACCGGCCGAAAAAAAAAATTCAGGAAAAAAAGGTTTTCAAAAAAAAAAGAAGAAAAAAAAAAATAAGTCAACGCCGGAATCTGGCCGGAAAAAAAATTTCAGAAAAAAAAATTATTTTCTGAAAAAAAAAATTGAGGGTTAATATGATATATTTGTTTAAATCCGGGGTCAATGTGTAATATTAAGGAAGTTAGAGCATAATGGATGGAATTGATAAGAATTATATTATGGAGGGTATTTTAGACTAAAGACATGGGATGGGTTTAATTGAGATACTGTTTTTTTTTTTTTTTTTGTGGACCAAAATGCATTTAAGTCCCATGTAATGGGTTTTTTTGCCATTCGCCCATTATTTAATCCATTCTTGTCCTATTTATGCATGTAAAAACTTTCATTTAAGCATTTGTTAGAATTTTATGTACCATTAGAACAATGCACATAAATTGGACATTCATTTCACGTGTCTAGTTAAGTAATTTTTTTATTGTATTTTGCATATTTATCCTTAAATAATATAAATTCAAAATATTTTAAAAAATATCCAATATCGACTCTTATATAATACTTCTTATGTCCTATATTATATGTCGTTTTGGGTGGTTGCGCATATATTAAGATATTCAATAAATATGCATAGATTATACCAAAAATAACATAGTAAATATTAAAATACCCTTGTCATCAATTATTTTTTAATTAACTAATTAAGAATGATACGGGGCAAAATTATAAAAATGCAATTAATACTTTATTGAAACTTTAAAATGATAAATAATTTGGGCAAAAAAAACACTCCTAAAAGATATATAATATGAGACATATGGAGTATTAGAAAGATGCACGTGTATTGCACGTGTCTAATTAAATATTTTTTTATATTGTATTGGGTACACTTATCCTCAAAATAATATAAATTCAAAATATTTAATAACTATCTAAATTTAAATATTATATATATATAAACTCGTCAATTGAATTGTTCCCAAGAAAATGCTACAATAAAGTTAGAACTTACATTACTTTTATGTTTCATATATTCAGATTTTGATGTGTTTGATAAAATTAAGCACTGAATGTTGAACGCTGAATAAATATCTGAATGAATCTGAATGCTGAATGCTGAACGAGTAAGTTTATTTGATAATTGAACATCTTTAGCGTCTGAATGATATAATATTACTATATTAGCCCTATCCATAAATTTATTTACCAGTTGAATTATTAATAATCCTAATTTTATAATAAAAATTTATAAATCTAATTACAATATTATAAGCTTTCAAAGGTCTTTTATTAGGAGAACCATTTTTTTATGCAATAAAAAATAATTTAATTAAAATCAATTTCTTATGAAAAGTCAAAACTGAAAGCTATCCTTTAATTTACTGTGCCACAACAGTCTTCTACCCTCCTTGAGTCCCGCCCCCTTTCTGCCATCCACAGTTTGCCGAAAGGAAAGAGAGAGACAACAGGTCAAAGACTGCTCAAAGTTTTTGGAAATAGATTTGTCTAAAACCCATCCAGATGTATCTCTTAATCAATAAGTCAGATTTTCTAAACTGAATCGCTCAGCGGAAATTGGTTTCATTCAGATATATCCATCAAACACACTAAATGACTTATTGCTGACCGAATAAGAGGAGAGGCCTGTTCAGTGCTCATTAAGAGCTCAACAAACAGGGCAATATCTCACGTTATTTCAATTACGCTACATCCGAAAATAGTAGAATTATAATGTTCAAAAATATTATATAATGAATTACAAGTATCTAACATGTAGTTTTCTATAACAAATATTTGCGAGTTTCAATAAGGGCTAAATAAAGTTTGCACCCTTAAACTATAGGGGTGGTAACACTTACCCCCTTAAAGTTATAAATGTAACACTTACCCCCCTCATTAATGAATTTAATGATAAAACTTTGACTTTGAATGATGTGGCATTTTTTCTTCCCAAATTGTCCTTCTAGTTATTATATTGATGCATATATAATAAATTATTTTCAATAATATTTCAAAAACTAAATTTTATAAAATATAATAATTATTAAAAAAAATATTTTGATTTATGTTTAACTCCACATTTTAGTTACTATAGACCCTAATATAAATAAAAATCTCAATATTTTAAAAAATATATTAAATACGTTAAACATTTGCAAGAAAAAAAATATTTTCAAGACTTAAATGGCCAATTTTTTTTATGATAATTATTGATTTAAAAATTTATTTTAGTTACTTAAATATAAATTTTAATAAAATAATATTTAAATATTTAGACGTTTAAATTATAATTTCTTATTAACTTTTGAATGCATATTGTGATTCTCAAAGTAAAAAGTGGGATGATATTAGAGTCATATACGCATTAAAATAACTATATAAACTATAAAATCATAATTAAAATTCGAATAATCATTAACTTTTTATTAGCTACAAATGAACACAAGATAAAACAAAAATACACTAAAATTCAATTTTTGTCATTCATAAATTTACAATATTGAAATAATAAAATTAAGTTTTGGCAAAGTTGTCGAATTTTTTATTATTACATATTCATTATTTATTTAATGGCTAGAAGGACAATTTAGGAAGAAAAAATGCCACATCATTCAAAGTCAAAGTTATACATTTAAATTCATTAATGAGGGGGGTAAGTGTAACATTTGTAACTTTAAGGGGGTAAGTGTTACCAACCCTATAGTTTAAGGGTGCAAACTGTATTTAGCCCTTTACATAATAAACAGGGTTAACTAGAAAAACACCCCTATACTATACATTTGTATCATATACCCATGTACTAAACATAAATACAAAAATTCCCTTCAAATTACAACC
>NW_012194164.1:876988-907648 GCF_000504015.1 Erythranthe guttata | reverse complement strand
TTTTTTGGTATTTATATTTTTCCTCCAAAACATCTAATTGCTTATATTTTTTTAATTTT
The DNA here is from genome assembly GCF_000504015.1 of Erythranthe guttata. The sequence continues at coordinate 907,589 of NW_012194164.1, read as the reverse complement.
CTAAATAAAACTTTTTATTTTTGTCATTTTGAGTTTCTTCATGTTTTTTTTCTTAAATTAAATGTCTTCCGGTAGTTCAAACATCATAAGACTACAAACATCTTTACAATTCTATTATTGTTGAGAATTTGAACTACCGGATTACATTTAGGAAAAAAAATGAAGAAATTCAAAATGACAAAAATAAAAGGTTTTATTTAGAAAATAAAAAAAATATCTAAGTAATTAAATGTTTTAAAGAAAAAAATAAAATATCAAAATTTCCCAAGTAAAATTTACCGAAAATGTTAAAAAATATAGTGAAAAATGGCTCAAATAGACCCTTATAATCATAGGGCTTGGCAGGGGTATTTTCATTATATTTTGGAAAAAATATAACATCAGGGGGTTTTTGTATTTATGTATAATACAGGGGGTATATGATACAAAGTCCATAGTACATGAATGTTTTTGTATTTAACCCTAATGAATATTCCTAAATTCCCTACTAAATAATATCTAATTTTATGTTCGTATTTTGTGTTGGTTTGTGAAACTAACTTTATAGAACTATCGGTGAATATTTCCTGATATTGTGAGAATAAATGGTTTATTTTAGAGTAAATAAGACTTACATCCTTATACTTTGAAAATGTGCCCATAACTCCTTTTATTTTCAATATAGCACATGATCCCTTCTACTTATACAATCCAATCTGATGATGCTAATTACTTAGATCACCTGGGGTAGTGTAGAAAACGAACTGGGAGAGCAAAGCGGATCAGTAGCTTGACAACTTGATGATCCTGAGGTACCTGCGAAATGAGCACACGTGAACTACGCCGGGGGTTGATCCGGCGGAAACCCCTCCGACGCTCAAGTCAGACGTGCTGATAGTGGAAAATAGTCCAGAGAATACAGTTGATAGTATTACTCAGTTAATAGGACGTACCTTAATAAAAATGAGGAAAACCTCTATTTATATGTCGTTTATTGGGTTGGGTTTGCTTTGTTGGGCCCAAGCCTTACTTGAAGGTGTTTGGGCCTCGGTGATATTGGTCTTCAATATTGGGCTCGTGGCCCAGTAGGTAAATAACTTGTAGGCCCATTGGGTTGGCCCAATTAGGCATATCACAATCTTTTTTTGGACTCTAATGATAATAAAGATTCAGAGGTGGAATAAGAAAATACAACATAAAAGAGCGTGAATGCTTAGGAGTATTTGGCACCTTTTTTCTTTTTTTTTTTTTTAATATGATTATTTTAAGGAAAATTATAGTTTTAACCTTTCATGTTTGCACGGATTACACATTAGGTTCCTCATGTCTCAATAATTCAACATTTTTTATCATTTCCGTCAATTTACCGTTAGCACGTCAGTTAAGACAGTGGCGGGCACACGCTTGATTTTGTTAGTACTAACGAAAAATTAACGAAAAGGACCACAAGTGCTGAACTTTTAAACATGAGGGTCAAATATGTTTTTTGTGTGAAATCGGTGCATGCTTAAGGGACGAAAACTGCATTCTCTCCTATTATTTTATATAACACGGGTGGCGATAGCACGCCCCTTATAATATGTATTTGGGTCTAAAATTGTACTTTAATTCACTTCAATAATTGATTAATTGAACATTTGATTAGTTGAAAAAAAAATTGGACCAATTAAAAGCTGAGTAGCCAATATATTTACATAATACAAACCTGTAAATCCAAATATATTTTTTAATACATAATACAAACTTATAAAAATACAGCTATGAACAGCAATACATCAAGATTTTGGCATCAAACCAACTTCTAAATACAGAATATATACATGCTACAGCCAAGCTATTTACAAAATACATCGCTTAAGATCACAATATAAAATGAGCATGCTGATGATACACAGATGAAGGTTGTACATATTATATATATATATATATATATATATATATATATATTGAGAGAGAGATAGAGAGTTACAGCCAATTCCTTTGCTCCTGTGTCTTAACAACGGCAGCTCCATTTTTGCCAGCTTCTTCGTTTACCCGTTCATCATCGAGCGCGTAAACTTCCCAGCAACCGTTTCTCCAATACGTGTGATAGACTTCCGGAACATGCGCGACTTTCCAGTACTCGTCGCCCGTTTTTCGTGGAGATAACTGCAAGATAAACCGCTCGGGCATGTCGAAAAACTCGACAACTTTCAAATTCATCAAACGCTCGATTCCCACGGGCAAGCTCTCCAACGAGCTGCACCTCTGAATGATAAGCTTCTCGAGAAGGGGCGCCGACCCCTCCTCGACAATCACCTCCCTAAGTGCTTCCAATTTATCGAGACCTAATAGTTTCAACTTCCGAAACTTACCCGCCTTAAAACACAGCTTCTGCCCAATGTAAGCCTCGAGAAACTCGATATGGACAAGATTAGGCAAGTCTTGCAGATGTTCCAGCGGATCGTTGCTTAATCGGCTCCATCTCAAGTATACTTTAACCAAACTGTGGATCGATTGTATCCAATGTGGCAACTTCTCCATTTTTCCTCCCAAGTATAGCCTCTGAAGAAACGGAGGAGGTGAAGAAAGATACTGAAGATCAAGAATCTCTCCCTCCATTGCTCTAAGACCTAAAGAAGAAAGATTTACGAGATTTTCAACAGAGGAGCACAAAACCGCACAGTCTTCGGTTCTCAACTTCGTTATACTTATCCGCTTCAGTTCGGTCATTGTTCCTATCTCTTTAAGCACAGTGCTTCCATAACAAGCCTCAATGAAACAGAGTTTCTGTAGTGACTTCAAGCACCCTATCCCTTTTAATGCTTTGAAACCATGCACATAGTTATACGCCATGTACGAGCCAGGAACATGATGGTAGACCAAAAGCTGACGCAGATATTGGAGCTTCAAAATGCCAGCTGGCAGTTCGGTGATGTACGTCCCTTTGAGATCCAAGGTCTCCAGCTTCTGGAGTTTCTCGATCGAACGTGGAAGCTTCTTGATCCAAGTATTTCTCAGGCATAGATACCTCAAATGAAACAATTCAAGAATCACTTCGGGAAACTTTTCCAAGGGAACACCTGTCAAATCGAGAACTTTCAGCATTCTGCTGCTTTTGATCAACTGCAGCATGCCCGAAATCGATCGAGAGTCTCCCACGGAAAACGACAGAAGAGAACAGAGTCTCGTGCCGTACCTTTTGACCTCACTTTTTTCCAACGACCCGTGGATTGATATTCGTCGTACCCTTTTAGGCCACGCCATGTTCCTCTCAGCTGTCGTTGTCACGAAATTCTGGTCTCTCGATTTCGAGAGAATAATCTCACGGTACAGATCGTGGATGCAGCTCACTTTGACACTTCCATCATCGTTTGTTCTCACGGGATGAAGCAAGCTTCTGTTTATAAGCTCGTTGAGGTAGCCTTGAGCTACTTGTTCGGCAATTCTTCCCTCTTTTGCCCTCACGAAGCCCTCGGCTATCCACTGCCGGACAAGCGTGTTGTGCTCGATCAAATGATCCTCTGGGTAGTTGCTCAGGTACATAAAACATGGTTTGAGGTAGTAAGGCAGGTAGTTGAAACTGAGCAACAGAATGTTTCTCATACTTTCGAGCTGGTCGTTGCTTCCCAACTCCGAGCCGAGGCCATTATTGAGCATCTTCCATTCGTCGATATTGGTCTCCTTCTTGGTGGAGAGCACCCCACTAATGGCCACAATTGCTAACGGCAAACCGCCACACCTTCTCAAGATATTCAAACAAATATCTGTCAAATGATTAGGACAAGAGTTACTTTGGAAGGCCTTTCGGCAGAAGAGAATCCATGATTCCTCTTCGGACAAGGGATTCAACTTATAGACATAGCCATTGTTCTCGACACTGCAAGAGGAGGCTACATCCAAGAAACGTGTGGTGAGGATTACACAGCTGCCTCGATCATCGTTGGGCAAAGCGTACTTGATTGATTCCCAGGCCTGGATGCTCCAAATGTCGTCGAAAACGAGTATGTACCTTCGCCCACGAAGGAAATCCTTGATTATCGCCTTGAGCCTGTTTCCATTCATGTAGCTGGAGCTCATCTCCGGTGGAAAAGGCATTTTCATTTGATCGAACAGTTGGTGGGCAGTGTCTTTCAGGAGCTCCTCCACGTTGAACGACTGAGAAACGGTGATCCACGCGTGGTTCTGGAAATGTTTCTTGACAGCGGCGTCGTCGAACACCTTCTTGACGAGAGTGGTCTTCCCCAAACCGCCCATCCCCACCACCGCCACCACCTTAAGCCTCGAATCGCCGCCCTCCACAAGCCAAGCGACGAGATGTTTCTTGGGGCCATCGATGCCCACCAGCTCGCCTTCTTCGAGCAAAAGCGCATCGCCTCGCCGATCAATACCGCCGCGACTGCTTCCGCCGCCGGCCGATGAATTTGAGCCCTGATTCGGGACGGTGAATCTGTAACGGTATCTCCGGTGGCCTTCAGCGATGTCGGTCATCCTGGATTTGATGGTCTGGATCTCAGAAGCGATGGCGTAGTGGGTGTTGAGGTTTCTGACGGCGAGAATCAGCTTGTGCAGAAAGCAACAGGCTCCGACGGCGGCGGGGAAACAGGGATTTGTGCGGCGGAGGTGGAACATGAATTCGTCGATGATGTCCTCGGTTTCGTAGGCCAGATCGCGAACTTGCTTAACCCAGACTTTGAGCTCCGGATCGCCGTCTTCTGCAGCGTCGGCGACTCTGAGAAAAGCCGTCATTCTCTCGAGTTCATCTCTCACGTACTCGATCTCCCGCTTCACGTCTTTTATCAGGTTCACTTTGTCCTCCAGTAATGTTGTCAGCTTGTCAAGTACAAATACAACTGCCAATTCTGCCATCCCTCTCTCTCTCTCTCTCTCTCTCTCTCTCTCTCTCTCTAGATTTCAGTAAAAGAGATGATGGATACTCATAATGCTGAGATGGCCGTTTGGAGAAGAAGTGTGAGAGATGGTTTTTTTATAGTGGCGCGAAAAGTTTATTTATTGTATATATTTAATATTTTTAGAAGACCATATTATTACAAATAAAAGTCATATTAAATCATATAACACGTACATATTGAATATGATTACGTATAAGCTAAATTAAATAAGGTGGTGTTTGCAAATGCTTTTTGAAAGTGATTATGCGGTTTTTTTTGCTCATAATCTGTTTTTAGGTGTTTGCAAAATCAACTTTTGCTTTTGCTTCTCTTAAAATAATCTGCTTTAAGCTATTTTTTTAAAAGCATCCATAACCCTGTTTTTTCAATTTTAGTTCATTTTCCGAAATATTTGCAAACACCCCCAACTTTTAGAAATAAGCACTTAAAACTAACTTAAATCACAATCACTAACTTCTGCTTTTAAATAATCATTTGCAAACACCACCTAAGTAAACAAAGTATCACTATTAAATTTTATTAGCCAATGTTAGTGGTTGGAGTAAATGAGATTGTGTCAATTGACCAAGATTTTAATTATCTTACCAACAATTGTTACGTGAAGTTTGTCACACATGGTTATAAGTCTAGTGTAATTTACGTCTCTCATATGGTTTGCAAGCTATTATACGAGAACGTAGGTTTACACAGTGCACCTATATGATTGGCTGCTGATTCATTCATTACTAAAGAAGACGTTCGAACTTTAAAAATTGTGTTTAATACTCCATTCATTTCTAAATATGTGTTTTTTTTTCATTTTGCACAAGTGTTAAGAAACTTAATAAATGTGGCTGAATTTTAGGAAAACGTATAAAAAGACTTAAATGACCCCTTATCATTTAATGATTTATAAGAGAGAGTTAATACTTAGAAAAAATGTATTTTATGCGGTAGATTGGCAATGTAAAGTGACTGATAAATGAAAAGTAAAACTAAATCTTAAAAATTCAAAACATAAATTGGTAGAGAGCAAATAAGATATTCCTTAGAAGTACATTTACCCCTCATTTTTATTTAAGATCTTATAATAAGTAAACATAGCTTATAAGCTCATTATCTAAACACTTTAAAAATTATTTCTAAACATAAGACATATGTTATCAGCTCTTAAAACAGCTTATCAGATATAAAAGTTTATTAGTTGTTTAAAATAAGTTTAACCAACGGGTCTTTTGTGAAAGGTATCATTTACCCCCTGATGTATACAAAACATCAAATACCCCCTATTTTTAACATGGGATGTGATAAATGTCGTTCGAGCTTTAATAATACTGTTACGACTTCAAACGTGATTTTGATCATTTTTAATTCCAAATTTTGCAAAACTCGAAAAATAGAATTTGTAGTATTCTTAGTTAGTTTTCTAATCCACCTTGAATCACCAAAATTGGATGTTGGACGAGAAATATATACATGCATCAATGGATATTGCCCACAACTTTGATGTATTGAGGTATCTAAAATTCAAAATGTGACTCATTCATGCATAACTTTGTCACACGACATCCAATCTAGCGGATTTAAGTTGGATTATAAAGCTAACCCAAAAGACTACAATTTTCGTGTTTCGAATTTTGCCAAAATCAACATAGAAATATGTCAAAATCAGGTTCGAAGTCAAAACGACATTAGTAAAATTGAAACGACATTTAACATTTCAGTTTTAACATTCAATTGTCAAACTTTAACCGGTGTTGAATTTGAGTGTACAATGACTCTTTTACCCTGCTTTATGTCTGATATAATCCATTCGTTCAAATTAGGGTTTTTCATCGATATTAGTATTTGATTTTATGGGTTCTCAGTTTTTCTTTTTAGTGGAATTTTCCATTTTAATATAAAAAACTTTGTTTTTAATTTGCAATTCTTTAAAATGGTTTTATTTCAATTTCTGAGGGTTTTTTAGATTCGAAGGGTTTTCAGTTATCTTTTTTGTATGTTTTACATTCATAATCTGTAAAACTTCATTCTTATTTATTCAACTTTACAGTTTTTTTATGCATAAACAAAAGAAAAGGGGTGAAAATAGTAATAACAATAAAAATAAAAATAAAATAGACTAAAAAGAGGGAAAAATCTGATGAAAATTTGCCAAAACTAAGCAACCAGTGTATAGAGATTTTTGGGGATATTTTCATCAAAAAAAAGGCAACATTTCTTAGCAACAGTCGGTCAAATGGCTTAACTAACGGAATTAAGAAAAGGCTAACTGTATAAGGGTGTTTGATGTTTTCTATACTTCAGAGGGCTAAATAATATATTTCGCATAGTACAAGGGTGCAAAATGAATTTTACACTTATTTTTATATGGAAAAATGAGGTGTGCCACGACAGAAATCAAAGTCCACGAAGAAATCAAGATGAAGACATCACAGCTACAACCCCAACTACTTGCTCCAAATTATTATTTTCAAATTTTAATTGGTATTTGGTAATGAGAAAAACTACGTTAGAGTACAGACAAGTGAATCATTGATCATTACTTTATTAAATGGCACCATAGAATCTTTAGGCTTCGATTCTTGAATATCCTCTGTTTCAATTTTGAAATGTATTTTTTATTTTATAATTACACATTAATTGTTATTTTTTAAAACATAATACACACTTGCAATAAATCATATACCATATGCCATGCGCAGGTTATATAATACACAAAATGCAATATAAAATCACGATAGATGATGTGAACTTCACAACAGATTCAAAGCCATGTTACGAAAGGGGGGTGAATAATAAACAGAGAAGCATCATTAACAAATTATTTATAGTGTGCCTACGCCATTTACGTTTTCAACCCACCAATAAACGAAAGTACTCAACGTAGAGTAATCACGGTAATAAAAAAATCTGGAAAAATAAACGAAAACAATTAATATTATCTGCAGTTAATAAATTACGAGGCATCTCCTTTATTTCCTTTGAGATTAATAACAGCAAGTTCCCGCTCTACATACTCTCCAGCACTGATAGAGGGGTACTTACATGCGAGGGGCGAATCCGTAAAGTGGCCTAAAGGTTTGAGCACTGCATCCGATGCTATGTGTGCAAAAAGCTAAGAAAGAGATAAAAAAAAAAGGCCAAAATTTTAGCAAGTTATTTACGAACTATCAAGAAGTAAAATAACCTTGACCGCGTTATAGACTCACCGTTGAGGATACTCTCCATAGACTGCGATTTTGCTGAGAAGCTAATTTTATTGCGTCAGTTGTGCGTTCAGTCACAACGACTTCATGCATGCCAGCAATGCACTCCCCAGCTGTCATCCACTCTATCTGCATATCCATACTTAAGTCAAGACTTCGAAGGGAAGATTTATTTATATCAAGCATGAGTATTTTTTTCTAACGTAAAAAATATCTAAACGAGCTATTATATCTAGTCATCGTCATAAGTAACTCGACATTAACGCAATACTATATCCATTTCGTACTGAAGTCAGCCTTACCGTTATAGGTACAATAAACTATTATTTATGTTCTTCAATGTGTTGAGCACAAAGAAATTATTTTTATCTATGGGTTCTTTTTATCTGTAGGTACGAATTTACGTAGGCATTCAATACCTGCTTTCCTGTTTGAATGAGGAGGCACCCCACAGGAACTTTGACTTCCATTTTTCTGCCATCTCTTAGCCAAATATTAAGTCCTGGGAATCTACTCCTGCCGTGAATTGTGAGAAAGTTGAGGTCGTAATGATATCCGGCAAACACCGTGCCTATTTGGCTGTGGCGTCTTAAATCACTTCCTGTTGGGGCAAGTAGGTGTGGTCCCTGTAAGTAACAAACGAATATTCTTCCATGAGAGTATGCCAGGTAATGAAGCAATGCATGCACAGTAAAAATAGCAACAGATGAATTACTCTAAGATCATCGATAAGACCTCTGAATCACAAAGGGATTTGCGCCAAATTGAAATGTAACAAGAACGAGATGCATGCAATTAAAGACATTGAACTTAAGGCTCTTGTCCAGAAGGTACACTGAGAGGACGTAAGAACCGAGTGTATTGGAGGGGCATGGAAATGACATTAGTCTCATTTTTAATACATGGGGATGAAAAAGAAACCAACAAAGGCGAGTTATACGTTCCTAAATGTAAGGGTGTGAATTAGGAAACTTATTTGAATCGACAAGTAGCAGAAACTAGTTTTATACAGAATTGCATAATGATAGGGTAGTACAATTGTACAAAATATATTTCATCTCCAGTTAGAGAAAATCATATATCCTTAAGAGGTACAAAGGCCTTGATTCCATGCCCCGTCAGACCAAGTAAAGTGAAATATCCTCTGATAGTCTATATTCGTTTTTTTTTCAGGGTGGTCAAACAGATTTTGGAGAATTTGCTATTGATCAATCATCATAAAGCTCATGGTACTGCACCTTATTCATGTTCCTCATGGCACAAAAACACTGGTGTTCAAAAAGCTAGTTCTTCAAGACACTAAGATTGTGTAAGAAGAAGCCATTACACCTTATTCATGTTGCTCATGAAAGCAAAACATAATCAACGAAGAAAAACAATTTTTAGAGCCAAAGAAAAAATGACAACAAGAAAGAATTGAATATTGGTCAAAACAACAGTAACCTGCTTCATAAGAGAAGTGAATGCATCCTTCTGCAGGCCAAATCCAACTGCAGCCATTTCAGCAACAGCCTGATAAATAATGGCATAACATGAGAAAATGAAAAAATAGCCATGCAAAAATCAGATAAAAATAATCGGATGATCACCTCTATAGCAGATATCATTTTGTATCCCCATGAATCCATGGTATCTTTCCACTCGGGAAATCCCTCAGGTATGACAGGCTCCGAATTGAGTTCCTATAAAATGAAGATCCATCAGTACAAGAAGCCTAACAACACGACTGATAAAACGATTTACCAGGCTGACCTTAAAGCGGGTATTTGATGGTCGTGGACCAACCCTCCACATATACCGCCACTTAGGGTCTGGTCCAGTTGGGGTGGATGGTTGTAACTCTATCGGCATTGCTCTTAGTTTCTCTTGCATTTGTGCATCCACTAAACTACGAGGTACTTCAACTCCTTCAGGTGTTACTCCAACCTGAGTAAATCCAACATTAAGTGTGTGATTACAGAGATTGATTTTTCCAGGGAACACGAACTACTGACCCTTGCAGCAAATTTTTGATAGTTACTTGCAAGAAAAACTATTTTTAGCTATATAATTCGTAAACTCTATCGGTTACTTCTCTGTCTACTATTGAATTCAAAGAAGGGCAAATCAAGATAAATAAGAGAAAAGCAACAGAAGTGAGAAGCCCCAGATATATCTGGTCTTTCTTGTATATTTTTCCTCCATTTAAGTCCAAATTTTGGAAGACCCCAAAACCTCATAATATAGTTATGGGGAGTCACAAAACATATGGATAAGAAATTGATTCATACACTTTCAGTTTTATTGACAGAAAAATAGTAAATATATCCTCCAGGGATGCAGTGAGGAATGCAGAAACTTATTTCTCACTTGTTGAATTCTAAGGAGAAAACAGGGAATTGCCTGTGAAAAATATGATGAACTTTATAAAACTATGCAAGCGTTTCATTTCAAATATCCATTTCCATTTGTTGTGACATATTAAGTTCTGTATGCAAATTATGCACAAGCCAAAAAATGTATGGACAAAAGCATCAAGTAGAGGGAGTCAGTGCTAAATATAACTAAAAGTATACAACTAAAAGTCTAAAAATAAAGAAATGACGATTTTATTTGATAATTTACGTATAAAAATTATCAGTCACACAAAATATTATTATGACAAGACGTTTTTTCTGTAATCTAATTGACACGGGGAGCATGCAACAAATAAGTCCCAAGAAGTTTCGGGGTTTTGTAAAGACAAATAAACTCGTGTTGCCAAAATTTTAACTAATAGCATTCAAGGAACTATTACTCCTTGTTCAACTAAGAGCATATGGCAAGATTTTTTTTCTTACCCTTGTGATCAATAAATAGGTACATGACTAAACCAAAGCTACCAATCACCGAGAATAGGTGGTACTTCTAGAAAAAAAGATAATATATGTTTAAGGAGCATATAATGATGACTTTATTCAACATTTGGTCTTTTTCTACGGGGCTGCAGAATGGAAAATGACAAAAAAGAATCACAAAGATATATAAGTTTGTACGAAAAAATGATGTTGACCAATCATCATATGTTTACTTAAACGCATTAAATTACTGATATGCCACTTTCTATCAATCCGGCATGTTTTCAACGTGTTCGTCACAAACTTCTAGAACAAATCACCAAATCGTGACATATAATTCAAATTGATGAATTAATTGAGTAATTACTCAAATTTGAAATGCAGGACTGTGATGCAATAGCGAGCAAGCAATAAGGTTACAAACATGAAATAATAACTCGAAGGCGTAATCATCAGTAAACAAGCGGTATTGAGAATTTTCTAATACCACCACAATTTCAGCAGTAGAATACACAAAAGCCCTGAATAAATCAACGGTACTGAAAATTTTCTAACACTACCATAATTCCGGCAGTACAATACAAAAAAGCCCCGAACAAATCAACGGTATCGAAAATTTTCTAACACTACCATAATTTCGGCAGTACAATACACAAAAGCCCTGAACCAATCAACGGTATTGAAAATTTTCTAACACTACCATAATTTTGGCAGTACAATACACAAAAGCCCCGAAATAATTAACCACGACAAAAACAAACCAAATCGATACCTCGAAATCACAGTCCGGTAACACTTCAAAAAAATCAAATCACACCACATCTAAATTCAATTATCAAGCCCCTATTGAAAAGCAGCCAAACGCATCAAGTAGCAAATTGATAAACAAAAGGAACCTGGTAATGTAGCTGCGGGCGCTCTTGTCGGCGCTTGAAATCGTCGGGCATTTCGAAATACTTCTCCATCATATTGAGGAAGCGATCGTTGTCTTCGGCAGTGCATCGGGGATCTTTGACAAGTAAAGCTCCGGTCTCTTTTAGGGTTCGGCTGACCTCCGAGCAGAGATTCACCAGCTCCGAATCGAATTCCTCTTCGCCTGTGTTCGGCGGTTTTCCGCAGAATTCCAAGTAGGGGGCGAGATCGATCACCGGAATCTGCATTACAGGCTGGATCTTAGAGAGAGAAACAAAAAAAAAAGTGTTGGAGCGGATTGACTGAGGTAGTGGGGGTTTCGGATTTGGGAGTTGATTAGTGGAAGAGTGATGGCGGGAGATTCTCTCTCCCTCTACCCTTTTTGCCTCTCTCTCTCTCTCCTCTCCGTTTTATAGGGTTTTATTCTGATTCCTCATTGGTGGTTGGGATTCGAAATCTCACCTCGAGATTTGCGAGTTATGGACCTTTTACTGAGTTCTTACAAAAAGATTACATTTAAATTTAATGATATATATTGGATATAATATATATATACACTTTGTGGTAGGAATTGTTTGTTTGAAAAATAGTAACTTACTAGTTACTAATGTACAATTGAATGAAATTGATAGTGATGTTTGAATTGTTTAGTTACAAATTTGAATATAGTAATTTTATCACAAGAACTAGAAATATGGTAACAAAATTAAATTTTATCACAAGAACTAGAAATATGATGTCCGGCGAAATGCCGTCGGATATCGGGAAGCTTGAAATGCTGAACCGGGCAATTCAGGGCGGGAACCAACTCACCCGTCTCAGCGGCTCGATACCTAGTTCGATCGGCACTCTTTCCATGATGGCTAATTTGGATCTGTCAACGAACCGGATATTCGGTTCAATCCTCGGAGAAATCAGGTCGTCGATGACGGTCTCATCATCCCTTAATTTGTTCAACAGTCAACTTTCCAACGAGATATCAGGTAGTTTGTCCGGCAACAAGGTTTTGAGTCACCTGAATTTAAGTCGGTATTCTATGGAAAGGAAGCTGCCGCATAGTTTTAGCCCGAAAAATTATTTTATAATGCTGGATTTATCATACAACAAGTTAACTGGTAAAGTGCTCAACTCTATACGATCGGTTATGACTTAAGTATATTGGAGCCATGGATTTGAGTAACAAGTAATTTTGAAGCTTAAGATTTCGCCATCAATAATTTGTGTTTGTTAGATTTCATTTTTTTCTGCAATTTTGTTGTTGATTTTTTTTATCTTTCTTTTTTTAATCTTTAAATGTTAATATCCATAAGACATACGAAAAATGAAAGCCCTCATTTAGAGGGTGTTTGGCTAAGCTTATAAGATGTTAAAAGGAGCTTATAAGATGTTTTAGAGCTTATAAGCTCTTCCAAAGTGTTTGGTAAATTTTTAGAAAAAGATCTTAATTTTTTTAAAATAAGCTGTTGGAGAGCAAATAAGATCTTTTTAAATAAGTACCTCTACCCCACCTTTTTATTTAAGATCTTTTAATGAGTAAAAATAGGAAATAAGCCCATTATCCAAACACTCTAAAAATTAATCCTAAAAATAAGATGTAACAGCTTATCAGCTCTTAAAACATCTTATCAGACGTAAGAGCTTATCAGCTGCTTAAAATAAGCTTAGCCAAACACCCTCTTAATCACTATATACTTGTGAGAAAATAATGTTTTAGCTAACTTTTCACTCGTATCTCTCGTACATCGTTTTGTTTTATAGGTTGGCTTATTGATTGATACATGGCCTCATCTTTTCTTGGTTTATGAATTAATTACCTGTCCATTCGTAAAATGGGCCGATAAGATAAGGATAAATTTCACTTTACCCTTTTACTTTTGTTGGATATCACTTTATCCTCTTGTACTCTCAATTGTATCGATTTACGCTAATTGCACTTTGGTTCGGTATCATTTTATCCCCTGCTACTCTCAATCATCGATTTGCCCCCTTGTACCTTGACTCAATATCACTTTACCACCTTCTACTCTCAATTGCATCGATTTGCCCCATATACTTGAAAAATTATCTTAATGTGGCCATCACGTTAGTTTTCAGACCTTTGATCTTAACACCGTTTGATCTAAGTTTGAAAATAACAAAAAAGCCACCTCTCCCAGTTTAAATAATTATTAATAAAAAAAAATTGTGGCTGACATCGTGGACTATGTTTTCTCGCTGTCTTGAATTTTTTATTATTTTACTTTTGTTGTTTTTTTATTTATTTTTTTAATTTTTTTAATAATTATTTAAACTAAAGCGGTGACATTTTAATAACTTTCATACTTAAATCAAATGGTGTTAAGGTCAAAGGTCTGAAAACTAACGGCGATGGCCACATTGAGATAATTTTTCAAGTAAGGGAAGCAAATTGATGCAATTGAGAGTAGAAGGGGGTAAAGTGATATCGAGCCAAAGTACAAGGGGGCAAATCGATGAATTGAGAATAGAATGGGGTAAAGTGATATTGAACCAAAGTATAAGGGGGCAAATCGATGCAATTGAGAGTACAAGGGGGTAAAGTGATATCCAACCAAAATACAAGGGGGTAAAGTGGAATTTACCCATAAGATAATCAACCCATAGTGTCGTTTAGAGCAAGTGCAAAATGACAACAATGTCCTTACTTCACTACCAAATTACTTGTATACATAGGTTATATACAAGATCTGATTGTTTTTAAAAAGTAAAAGGAAGGGTAAATTTGTCAATTCCGCATTGGTCCAGCTGGATCTGCATGACCAAACAATGTATTTATTATGTATGGAATGTTAAAATAACGTTACGAACCAAATGGTTGATCAAATATAATATTTTCGTACATTATCAAGGTATATATAATCACTATATCATTATAATCCAAACCACAATCTAAAGTGCCCGTATGTTTAGGTTAGGGATGTAAAAGAGCCGAGCTAGACTGTTTTCGCGAGTTCGAATCCATTTTGACGAGCTCGAACTCGAGTTTTATTATATTATTAGAAATTTATTATGATAAATTATAATAAAAAACTTGAAATAAAAAATAACCTGTAATTTTTTTTAAATTATTTATATGAATTATTATTTATTTTATATTAATTATATTTAAAATAATAAAAAAAGACAAATAAAAAAAAATGCTCGTGAGCACACGAACAACTAAAAATGAGCTCGAACTCGACTGGCCACAAAAGCTCGAGCTCGAGCTTTTGTCGAGCCGACTTGCTGACTCACGAGTCGGCTCTGCTCATTTACATCCATAGTTTAGGTTATGTTTGCATTGAAGGGGTCTCTTTACCAATATAGAAAAATAAACGAGCCCATTTCACAATTTAGTCAAAAAATAGGGAGCCTTTGTGCAATTTTCAGCTACCATGAATATCGGAAAATCGATTACTATAAAACGAGTCAAAAAAGCCGCCGTCTCTCAGCCACTCTCTCTTCTCCTCCTCCATAAAACCCCAGCCGAAAAAAACCCCAGCCGAAAAAACCCCAAAAACACACACACACACACCAATCTTCCAATTCCTATTCTGTAATTTAATCGAACAGTTTGTCTTCAACCTGCGTTATCGCCTTTCCGAACCGGTAATACTATTATTAAAGCCAATTGAACCACTCTGTTTGCTATAATTTACCTACTTTTTAATTTAATTACACGGTAATATGCTCTACTCTTCTGCGCACACATATTTACACATGGCATCGAACGCTCGTAATATTCTGTATAGCAACCGATTTTTTGTGGGGGTGTGTTGCTGTAATATGTGCTTATGGTTTTACCAATATAAAAACCGGGTCTTTTTCTTATTGCTGTTTTTTGGGGTTTCGGTTCATCGGATTTGTCGATTTTCTACTGTTCCTGTACATGGTTTTTTGTGGAGGTTATTTAATTTCTGTGAAAAATAGTATTTTTTTGGTTTTTTTTATATTGGAATGGTGAAGGTGTTGACTTCGTTCGTTTTGTGTGCATTCTTTACATGAGAAATGCGGTGGATTAAATATTAGATTGTGGCGTAAGAAAATGGGCGTTTTATTTTTTTTCAATTCCTCGTTTGTACTTGCTGCACAATGTTTTCTTGATATGGTGATGGAACGTGAGTTTGAGCTTAACTAACTCAAAGATGCAGACTTTGGTTTCATGTAATCACGATTTCAATATTTTAGGATGATAAGCGGCTCGGATTTTGTTTTTTCTTATTTATAATGGTTGCATTTGTTGATGTTAGAGGTAAAGATGGCTGGGAAGTCGAATCGGGGGAGGAATCGTAAAGGGTCGCAGCAAACTGCAGTGAAATCTTCAGAGCAGGCCGTTTCTCCTGTGGAGCCATTGAGTGATAGTTCCAGCGCCATACAGGCTAATGGTGATACGAGCTTGAGCGAATCAAATGACATAAAGACAGAGGTTAAAGACCAGGATACAGCATCCCACCAGCATCCAGGAAAACAAGGTGGAATTACTGTTGCTCAAACTTGATCTAATCTTGTGGTAGACTAGTGGAGTTAAGGCTACTGTTGATTGAATATATGTTTCATCCCTTTTTATCTGCACATGCCTTAAATAAAACTAAAATTTGGCACAAATTATCTAACAGTCAACTATTGAAGTATGGATTTTTTTCCCCTCTGTGTGATTATTTGCTCGAATTGGATGTAAGCTATGACTCAATTTTCGTTGACTGCCGACTGTAGTTTCTAAAATACTTTCGTAGTTGTTTTCAATTTCCCAATCTGTGTGCTTAATGTTGCCAAAACATTCTATCTGTACTTCTATTGGGCTCGTGGCCTGTTGATTGTCACAGTTATAAACATGTTTCAGTTGCCTATTGTTTTTGTCTTATGTTTTAAGATAGAGAATGCAATTTTCTCATTTTGTTAGTTGCTGCAATGTAGAAATCTTAGATAACTGTACAAAAATCCAATATAGATAGTAACATTAGTGCCTCAAAAGATTTTTTCTTGCTTGATCCATGAACGAGGGTTTTTAATAAGTGTACTCATTTTAATGTGGCAGTTTGGCTGATAAAAGAAGCATGCTTGCGTGTGCATTTTCATGCTTTAAAAAAATTATCTTGGGATGTCTAACTCAAGAAGCATAGCCAGTATTACATAATGGCAAAGACACACTTGCTAATTTTGTCCGTAGCATGAAATTTTGCTTGAACTCTCCCCACAGTTCTCAAAAATCGATTTCATTGTGGTTTGGATGCTCTAGAATCAATTCTGTCAGTAGACTTGGAACTTTTTATGTTTCTTCCACTATCAGATTGTTCAGAATGGCATGGTTGTAGTTTCATGTTTTTCCTTCCAGATGCCTGTAATTTATATCTGTCTACTTCAATTCTATTTTCTTTCAATTATTAAAAACATGTATAAAATCGTTCCTTATTTTTACCATCTGGTTTATAGATCTCTAGTTGCCTTACTGCAACTCTTTGCAAGGATTGAATTGCATTTTTATGTTATTTTATTTCCTTATTAAGTCAAAAAATTCAATGCCCGGGAGTTCCATGTCTATAGTATATTTTCTTTGATCGGCCAATGTATGCACATGCTTAGAGCACACTAATGTATTCAAATTCTTACACATTCACATCCCAAATTAATGCCAAATGTTTCCTTCTTATTGCAGCTGATATTCACCTGTATCCTGTTTCTGTCAAAACACAAGGAGGCGAGAAGCTTGAGCTACAAGTATGCTACTATAGTTTAATTTTTAGTTCATAAAATTGAAACCTCTTAACATATTTTACCTATTATTTGCCTTGTTTGCTGCTGCAGTAAGGATTACTGTTTCATTTTTTTTGTCTATCAGAACCAGAATCCTACAATCACTTTTTTTCATTAGTTATTGCCAAACTTGATATCTTCTTTCTTGCATCTTAGAAATCTTTTGAGTCCATTGCTTTAAACTAATTGATATTTGCAGTTGAGTCCTGGAGACTCTGTAATGGATGTTAGGCAGTTTCTTCTTGATGCCCCAGAAACGTGTTTCTTTACTTGCTACGATCTGTTACTGTACACGAAGGATGGTTCTATTCATCACCTAGAAGACTATAATGAAATCTCTGAAGTTGCCGATATTACTGGTGGAAACTGCTTTTTGGAGATGATTGCTGGTAAACTTAATCATCCCAATATTTTTGCTTTTAAGCTCTAATGTATATATGCAACTAAGTCTTAATTGATAATCTGTGATGATGTACTCTCAAGCATCATTTCACGTATTTTGTTGCACCGTTTACATGCACATTATGCTGTAAAAAAACAGTCTTTTGCCCAAAGGAATAAACTTTCTTAGCGTTTTGCTGTTTTTTTTATCATGGATCTTAATTCTTGCTGTTCTTTGCAGCTTTATATGATGACCGATCCATCAGGGCTCATGTTCACCGAACAAGAGAGTTACTTTCTCTCTCAACACTGCATTCCTCGTTGTCCACAACGCTTGCATTACAACACGAAACAGTGAAAAATGCATCAGCAAATGTAGGAGGTTTGTGATTGCTCTCATCATTGACTATACACACTTTCTTCGTTTCTCATTCTGATTATATTTTCATTTTATTTTGTTATTTCTTACTATTGTAGTAAATTCTGACTCCTTTCTCCTATGTCTATATTATATGCAGATCCGGTGAAAGCTGAAGTGCCAGAACTCGATAATTTGGGATTTATGGAGAATGTTACGGGCTCACTCACAAGCTTATTATCATCACCCTCCAAAGAGATTAAGTGTGTTGAAAGTATTGTTTTCTCTTCATTTAATCCTCCTCCAAGCCAAAGAAGGTTGTTCACCTAGGATAATCTTCATAGTTGCCAATTATTTCCAATTTTTTTTTATTCCACTGACCTTTCTCATCTTTCTATTTGTCCTTTTTGGGTTTACTCACTTGGGAAAAATTCCATGCTAATATACTGGATTTATCTGGTTGCATCAGGCTTTACGGAGACTTAATTTATTTGGATGTGGTAACTCTGGAAGGAAATAAATACTGTATTACGGGAACAACAAAAGCTTTCTATGTAAACTCAAGCGCAGGGAGTATTCTTGATCCAAGGCCAAATAAAGCGGCTTTAGAAGCAACATCCCTTGTTGGACTTCTGCAAAAGATTAGCCCCAAGTTTAAGAAGGGTAACATAAACTTTGTTACTTATGACCTAACTAATATGTTGAGTTCCAAGTATTAAACTTATCTTAGTTGTTACTGTATCGCTGACTTCGGCCTTTTGTCTTCCTAGCTTTTCGTGAAATATTGGAGCGCAAGGCCTCAGCTCATCCATTTGAAAATGTTCAGTCTCTCTTACCACCAAACTCATGGCTGGGCTTGTATCCTGTTCCTGGTAATCTCAAATCTTTCTACAGTTTAGGTCCTATAGATAAGATACTAGATTTGTTTTGGACATATTTCGTGTATTTTTTGAGATGGCGACCAGCTTGTTATCTGATCGGGCTGATTGTTATCATAGTTCAACTTCACCAGAAATCCAGAATAGTACTTTTCGTTGTACCCTTAGAAACTGGCGATCTTTTGCTGGCTTACACGGTTAATCATTTTATCAGATTCCAAATGAGTTCATCAAAGAATAAAATTCTGACCAATTTCAGAAACTTAAAAACTTTCTTTCTCTTGAAAAAAAGAGAGACTAAATATCACCTGTCAAAAAACTTTTGATGAATGATCTTGGGAATAGAAAACTGTATTGAGTTTGTGGCTAATGTTGCCCTTCTCTTTTGCTAGAGTTCTCTTGAGCAAATAGTCCTCATTATATTAGTGCTAAAGATGTCTATGCGGTGAAATTACTTTCAGCTCTTCTACTCGGAGCAAAACTCCTGATGAAATTAATAAACAAATGTTACTAAGGGCCCTTTGGTTTTTCATGAGTATTCAACTTGCGATAGTGATTTGTGCAGTTCGAAAACAGTAATAAGAGAGGCCATCCAAATGTGTAATAGATATTGGAGACAGTAAAATAACTATCATATGACGTTTCTTAATTCTGCTTGTCGTCTTCGCATCATGATGTTGGCTCATGAAACCAAATCCATGTTATATGGTTTCCTTATTTTGGTATTCTTTTTATTCGTCGTTCTTCTGAGATGTTGTAGATTTGTTATGACATTTTAGTAGTTTTCTCATCATTCCGTTTCTTCTGTATCTGGCTTCGCTCATTGTGTCTTAACTGTGTATACTGATAACTGTCTAACGGAGGATGCTTGTTTTAGATCACAAGCGTGATGCAGCCAGAGCGGAAAACTCTTTGACTCTGACCTTTGGAAGTGAGCTGATTGGCATGCAAAGAGATTGGAATGAAGAGTTGCAGTCTTGTCGGGAGTTCCCGCATGCTACACATCAGGAAAGGTGTACTTCATATCTTTGTTGCAATATCCTTTGCAAGATCAGTACCTTTGTGAATATATTTATATCGTATTACTTACCTTATATATTCATTGCAGCATCTTAAGAGATAGGGCACTTTACAAAGTGACTTCTGATTTTGTTGATGCTGCCACTAGTGGTGCTATCGGAGTGATAAGCAGATGTATTCCGCCTATTAATCCAACAGATCCAGAGTGTTTTCACATGTGAGTATATCTGAATAACTTGAGTGCTTTTTATCGTCACTATCTATTTTGTTTCCTATACAATGAATTGCTGTACTCTTGTCTCTCTTTATGTTTAAACTCTGTTTCCCTTTTTACTCCTGGTATGCATAACATTAGTTAATTTGTTATTATTTGTTCTTCATTTCATAGGTATGTTCACAACAACATATTCTTTAGTTTTGCTGTTGATGCGGACCTTGAGCAATTGCCCAGGAAGAAGGCATTAGAACTAAACTCTAAACTGCAGAGCACAACCTCGGCCCAGAATCATTCAGAGAACAATCTGCCACAAGGAGATTCTACAGTACCGTTTGTAAACGGATCTGCTGTTTCAAATACGGAAAACGTTAGTGATGCTGAGGCATTGTCGGCTGACGTTCCTGCAGAGACTCAGTTGGCTGAAAGTGAGCAAGCAACATATGCAAGTGCTAATAATGACTTGAAAGGGACCAAGGCATACCAGGAAGCTGATGTTCCAGGCTTGTACAATCTTGCCATGGCCATAATTGATTATAGAGGTCATAGAGTTGTTGCACAGGTGCGTATTTACTTACACTTATCCAGTTACTTTTACACAATTCATGGGTCTCTTTCTAATTTCTGATGTCTTAATAGACCATAAGTCCATAACTGATGTCTCAGCTTGATGCTGTAGAAAAATAAAAATATTTCTCTTTCGCTCGCTGCTCGTTGGTTTTTGTCACATTAATATCCTCTATGTTGTTTCTTATTTTCATTTTTCTGCCACATCAATGTTGATTCAATTCCTCTGGTTTTTTTCTTCTACCTTTATGGATGACCAACCAATTTGGACTTATTAAGTTGTTCATGTTGTATATTTGAAGATAATAGTTACTCTACTATATTGATCAATTAGATGCTAAAATGGCATCATTCTTTTGGTTGTATGTTCTTACATTTCCTCTCCTACCAGAGTGTGTTGCCTGGAATCCTTCAAGGTGATAAGTCAGACTCCCTTCTATATGGGTCTGTTGACCAGGGCAAGAAAATTTGCTGGAGTGAAGACTTCCATTCTAAGGTACAAATGAGCTTAATGAATTCATTATGAGATCTAGATAGCATCAGTTATCAAGAATTTGCTGAAAATAAATCCAGCTTCATGACATAAGTCTTCAACTCTACTGTCATACATGTATCACCGTTCTCTTGGGAATCATCGGAAGAAATTCTCTTTCCTAATCCTTTTCATGGCAACTGTGTTACTTACAAAGTAAAAAACATCTTGTCTCCTTGATTCAATGGGACTTTCTTGTTGCTATCGTCCTTGAAATTCTTATCAGTGTTTGCAGCCACGATTTATTAATCAACTCTTGACCCCATTAGTAATTCTAAGTCTTCTAATTATCTTACAGGTGCTGGAAGCTGCCAAACTTCTTCATCTGAAGGAACATACTGTGCTCGATGGGTCTGGTAATGTTTTCAAGCTAGCTGCACCGGTTGAGTGCAAAGGCATTGTTGGTAGTGATGACAGGTGAAGCTTGATCTTTTGGAATGTTTAGTAACTTCTGTAAATTAGCCCTGTGGCATATTGTTCCTCCTTTTTTTGTTGGAAATGTGCATTGTCTGTTGCTCCTACACATCCAGAAAAAAAACACTTAGGCAATTGATCATTTGTAAATACATCTATTTCTTCTTCTTTCAAGCAGAATGGTTCGTGGTTCCCCAGTTACCCTCTAAATACATCTACTTCATTGCGTTTGGTTTCAATTGGAGAATTAGTAGTTATAGAAAGATCGTAATTCCTACCACATTCCTCTGGCCCCATTGTTTGTCCTCCTTGCTTAGTATCTGCTGTGTTGAACCATATCTTGTTGTGCTTGAAAACATTGATTAAGTTTATGGCAAGAGTAATCCTTGTCATCTTATAAAAGTCTTCTTTTGGAATTGCTCAACATTTTTTTAGCAACCTATTGGATCCTTTGTTTTGCCTATTGTTGTTTCTTGTTTTATGATGTGTTCATGTGTTCCCAGGCATTATCTTTTGGATTTGATGAGAGTCACTCCACGCGATGCAAATTATACCGGTTCCGGTTCCAGATTTTGCATTTTGAGGCCTGAACTAATATCTGGCTTTTGCCATGTAAGATTCAGCTTTCCACATCAATATTACCTCTGAACCATTTTGGATATTTCACAATCTTAACATCTGTTTTGGGATGAAAAGGCGGAATCAGCTAAGATGTCGAAGAGCGAATGCCAATCAGAACAGGAGAATTCTGTTGTTTCAGATTCTTTGGAGGTCAATAGTGCTGAAGAGGTGGTGAAAGCTGAGGAGCATGCATCATCAGCAACAACTGATACACAGGTTCAGGTCCTTGTTACAATTTCTTTATGCCTTGACATAGTTGTAGCTTTTACAAAACGGAGTGCTCTGATGAAATTAAAATTAACTTGTCCTTACAAATACTCAGTATGCCAACATGCAGTGGTGAAGCACCAGTGCGCTGAAGTATCTCTCTTTTCAGCATAGAAACATAATCCAAGTTTTTGATGTATTGTAGTACTCTATATGTGCATAAACAATAATGTGGCACCTCTTCTGTGTGATATGTGAATAATCATCTCTTTGACAATTCTAGTGTAACTACAGTTAAGTTTGTAATGGTTAGAGACTTGACTGTGTTGTGCATGTCCCTGTGAAAAGAGAAGAAACTCATGCTGCAAGAATTATTTTAATTAATGTCGCAAGTAAAAAAAGCTAATTGAGGTTTATTCTTAATTTCGTTTGGTCAAACACGTCCATAAATTGGATAAAGCTCAGTTAGAACTTAAGTAATTTGATTTAGCTGGGTTACATCTTTAAATTTTGGGGCCCTAGAATTTGGTTTGCTTGAATGCACAAAATTATCTAGATATAAACCTTTCCAAGTCTATTTAGTTTCGAAGGCTTTTCAAAGGCTTTATCAGCTTAACTTCCATTAGTATTCTCCTTTGGAAATGTAGCTGTCTGTCGTGAAAAAAATTGCTGTTGGCTTCCTTGCTCAGTTATATTCTACAAGTAATAGAGAAGACAACTTCTGGACATTTTTGCTGTCTGTTACTTAAGCTAGTGCAGCTTGAGCACATCAGTTTATTTTATCAGTTCTTTGATTTTTAGATGTCTATCTTCTCTGTACTTAATTTGGTACTTAAGGTTGTGGTTTGCTTTCTGCTTTTAGTCCTTTAGTATATTCATATCTAGGATATGACAGCTTGTATTTGTAATTTGTTCACCTGTTCACACAATAGGGATTTACTATTGATTCGGATGAGAAGGACAAGCTAGGATTTTTTTCTTTTTGTAACCAACTTGAACCTGATTGAAAACACGAGGGAGCTCAGAGAAGCTATTGATGTTTGAAACTCGGTTAATCCTCGAAATAGTTGACGGGTTGAGTGAAAATTGCAAGACTATGGTTGACGTGGTATTTATCTACCTCACCTGTTTATGCAAGATATTTAATTGTGTTTCTTTGAAAAGATGAACATCAGAAATTATGCTGATCTGACTTGTTAATTAACTGTACGTGTTCACCATTCACTGTAACAATGCCTCTTTGTACCATTAGTTTTAATCTTTAATAAAGGATCAAGCATCCATCAATTAATAAATTTAACCTATTTGTGATGTATGGATAAGCATATTATCGAGTTTAGTTGTTGGTATCTAACTTCTATCTCATTGTAAATGGGTTTTTTCAGGATGCTGGAAAGGGTGAAAAGGAAAACTGTCAAGAATGCTGTTCTCACTCTCATAAAGAAGATTCAAGCAAAGACATACTTTTCAATCCTAATGCTTTCACTGAATTTAAGCTAGCTGGGAATCAAGAGGTGTCATATATAATCTTTCAGATTAGTTGACCTAATAATTTTCAGGAATTTTTTCTTCTCAAATCTTTCAAAATAATGTTCTCCAGGAAATCACTGCGGATGAGGAAAATGTGCAGAAAGTGAGTTTGTATCTAAAAGATGTTGTAGTGCCTAAATTCATAGAAGATCTTATTACCCTTGAAGTTTCACCGATGGATGGACAAACCTTAACTGAGGCACTCCATGCACATGGCATCAATGTTCGTTATATTGGAAAAGTAAGAACAGGCCCATAATGAGTTTTAACACCTCTTTTTAGACTTTATATTCTCTTATGCTTTTATATGGCTTGATCTTGAATCTCATGTTTCTGGAGTGGGGTTGAAGCTGATGTTATCTATATTTATGTTATCCATATTCTGTGGCTCATATGCTCTTCTTGGTGCTATAGGTTGCTGAAGGGACCAGACATATGCCTCATCTATGGGATCTCTGTTCGAATGAAATTGTCGTCAGATCTGCTAAGCATGTTGTTAAGGTATTTAACAATTTATGACGCACTTCCAGATTGTTTGGGCAATATAACATTGTGATTAGATAATCCACTCTTTGGTTATTCAAGAAGTTGAAGGTATTGTGGTAGTTCCAGCCTCCAGGTTATGCTTTTGGCTGCTTGTTTCCTTTTGGTGGACTGTCTTTGACCATCTTTCTTTCTGCCGTGTAGATTATCAATCATGTCACGTCTATAATGTCATTGTCCTCCCCCCCCCCCCCCCCCCCCCTCCCCCATATCTTAGCTTTATCATAGAATCCAGAACCTTTAATCTCATATCTCAAAATTAGTCAGTCTAAGTTTAAGGGGCGCATTTTGTTATCTCTTGTGTGGTGCATAAACTGTGACAAATGCTATTTTTAGCATTTGAAATGTTTCTAGGTGAACTTTGAGTCATTCTATTTGATCGGGGACTGCCTTCTCAAAAAGCAGCCCATTATTATGCCTGCCACTAGTTCAATCAAAGCAGCCAATTTCTGTTTTAGATATTCTTGCTAGCTTTATGTGATTTCTTTTGATTGGTTGTGGAATAATTTTCTCTAGTGAAACTATCTACGAGATCATTAAATGCAGTTTATGGTTTTCTTTACAAACTTTGCCTATTTACGGCCCACTATTTATGGACATGCAGGATATTTTAAGAGATACAGAGGATCACGATCTTGGACATGCGATTTCACATTTTTTTAACTGTTTCTTGGGAAAAGTTCAGACTGTTTCTCCTAAAGGTGCTGCAAACAATTCACAGTCCAAAACCCAGAAAAAGGTATATATATAAATGTGATGAATAATTTTTCAGTAGTTCTTAATGTCCTCTGAACCTGTTATCTGTGTCAATATTTTGGTCTCTCTATCTTGATCTTGTGTTAGTGCTTTTGCTTTGTGGATATTCTTCGTATGTAGTGAAATGAAGTATATAGAATTGTGATCTGACTATGTCCAATTTCCATAATGATATAAACTGAGAAAAAACTTCAATTTGGGTCTTGATTCTACTACTACATTAGTTGGCTCCTTGGTTATTATATTTGGCGTGTCGTATTATATTATCTCCACTCCATCTAATCTCCTGAAATCTATGGCATCGATATTTAACAGGTTCATTCGGGTCATCATGTTTCTGGGAAGTCTTCCAAGGGACAAGCTAAGAAAAATGAGGGATATTCAAGGAAGAAAGAGTCCTTGTATTTGAGTATGACTTCCGATAGTTTGTGGTCTGACATTCAAGAATTTTCAAAATTCAAATACCAGGTCTTTTTGTTACTAGTTGAACTTTTTTTTTTGATTCTTGGTAGAGCTTCGTATTTACTGTGTTGAGATTAATATCTGCAGTTTGAGTTGCCAGAAGATGCCAGGAAGGGGGTCAAGAAAATTTCAGTGATACGAAATCTTTGCCAGAAGGTACAATTTTTGAAGCATAGAATAACTTGAATTTAATTTAAGTTTTCCCCCAACTAATTGATCTTTCTATTTTCATTCCATCCCAAAAAAAAAAAAAAAAGAAATGTGCTTTTGTTTGTCTGCTCTATTTTTCCAATAGATCATTCAATTTTCGGATCAAATGATGATTGTGTAATTTTTCTTTTTTACCTCTTTGTATCTGTGTTATGTTTTTTTTTTTGTCTATTTATGAGAACCTAGCGTGTTACCAACAGGGCCTTGTCTTATAGCTATAAAAGTTAACGAAGTACCTGTTGAGTCTATTCAAGTACAAGGACTCTTTCTTGTACTTATCCTGCAAAGCAAATTATGTCGAAAAGTGGAAGTTGTTTGAATTCGGGAGTGGTACTTTTAATGTGTATTTGAGGCCCAACGGCTGTTATTTTTTATACCATTAGATTGTTTTGCCTGATTGTTTTTATCGCAAACAGGTAGGAATTAGCATTGCTGCTCGAAAATATGATTTCGATGCTTTGGCACCTTTCCAAGTTTCAGATATATTGAATGTCCAACCGGTAGTGAAGCATTCCATTCCAGTTTGTTCAGAAGCCAAGGATCTGGTTGAAACTGGAAAAGTCCAATTAGCAGAGGTATGTATCGATTTGATCTTTAATGAGGAAAATTGATTTATAATATCTGATTTTACGCTATCAGATAAAGTCTTGTGAAACGATCACAAATTTCTATTGAAGAATTTTATTTCCGTGCTTCTTCAGGGAATGCTCAGTGAGGCGTACACACTATTCTCTGAAGCTTTCACAATTCTGCAGCAGGTGAATTTAACAATTTTTTTTACTTGCACGATCTCTTGTTTTCATTATTTTAGGACATTAACCAAATACACAAATTGCAGGTCACTGGTCCAATGCATCGAGAGGTTGCAAACTGTTGCCGGTAAATGTTGGAATACTTGATTTGTGTCCTTTTTCTGGATTTCACTGTTTTTCCTGCACATTTTGAATGTGATTGAACTTCCATCGAAATACGCAATTTTTGTATAAATAATTTACGTTGAACTGGACATTGACTTTGATTACAGCTACTTGGCCATGGTGTTGTATCACGCTGGAGATATGGCTGGAGCCATAATGCAACAGCACAAGGAACTAATCATAAACGAACGATGCCTTGGACTAGACCACCCCGACACTGCTCACAGGCACAAACCTTTTTTCCCTCTGCTCATTTCATATTATTAGTAATTTCACCGCGAACCAATGTTTTCTATGCTAAATTATTCTCTGGGATTTGATTTATTACTGTATGTAGCTGCTCGAGTTGTTTTGAGACCTGAGTACAATATTTAAGACGATACATTTTTTTTTGGGCTGCAGCTATGGGAATATGGCTTTGTTCTATCACGGACTTAACCAGACAGAGCTCGCACTGCGCCACATGTCTCGCGCGTTGCTTCTCTTAAGCTTGTCATCTGGGCCAGATCACCCAGATGTTGCTGCCACGTTTATCAACGTTGCTATGATGTACCAAGATATCGGAAAAATGGATCCCGCCCTTCGTTATTTACAAGAAGCCTTGAGAAAGAACGTGAGGCTACTAGGAGAGGAGCATATTCAAACTGCAGTTTGCTATCATGCTTTGGCCATTGCATTCAATTGTATGGGTGTATTCAAGCTTTCTCACCAGGTGTGTTTGTTTACCCAAGCTAAATAATAATAATAAACATTCTATATTTATAGATTCATAAATTATAACGCACTGATATACGCTTTTTGATCTTTGATACGGCAGAATGAAAAGAAAACATACGATATTCTCGTGAAGCAACTCGGAGAGGAAGACTCTAGGACGAAAGATTCCGAGAACTGGATGAAAACATTCAAGATGCGCGAGCTGCAAGTATATTTACTACCCTAATCGGCTGATGAATTTGTTTTTAATTTTAAATGTTTTTTTTACTATTCTTGGATGTTATCAGCAAGTTTCGTAAACCCCAATCTGGTTCCTATTCTATTTATGTACAGGTTAATGCACAAAAGCAAAAAGGTCAGACTTTGAATGCTACTTCTGCACAAAAGGCTATTGATTTATTAAAGGTATTAATTTATTGCGTCTATAAATTTCAATTTTTTTTCTTTTATTTATTTTACTTTTGCTATAATTAATAAAGTATAATATGTGCAAGAATAGGCTCATCCAGACCTGATACAAGCATTTCAAGCCGCTGCAGTAGCTGGCGGCACAACTGGTGGTTCTAGTTCCTCTGCAAACAACAAATCACTAAACAGTGCAGTCATCGGTGAAACCCTTCCGCCACGAGGGGGAAGAGGTGTCGACGAGAGGGCGGCTAAAGCTGCTGCTGAAGTGCGAAAGAAAGCAGCGGCAAGGGGTCTCTTGATACGCCCGCACGGTGTACCTGTACAGGCTATGCCGCCACTAACTCAGCTCCTTAACATCATAAATTCAGGTATGACACCTGAAGCTGCCGTCTCAAACAATAACGAGGCCACTGACGGAGTTAAGAAAGAAGGCAACGGCCATACTTCATCGAACGGAGTGCAAGATTCTGAAGTTGATAAATCGAAACAGGGTCAACAAGAGCAGGCTGCTCCTCCAGTTGGATTAGGATCGGGATTGGCTTCTTTGGAATCCAAGAAGCAGAAAACGAAAGGCAAAGCCACTTCTTGATGGAAATATTCATCGCACCAACTTTGTTTCGGTTTTTTTTCTGCTAGACGTAGTTCCTTTTTTTTTTTTTTCCCGATAATCGGAAAGAAGTTTTTCACTACTATTGGATTGATTATAGACAGCTCTAATCTTGCACTCTGCTTCAATAAGTTGGAGGTGCTTATTTTCGGTGCCTTTGTAATCTATTCTTTCAATAAGAATTTTGCTTGAGAAGAAATAATGTGTATTTCTTTTTGTATTAGCCAACAGATGGAAAAAAGTCTTCTGTTTGTTACATTGTTTTTTTAGGGAAACACCAATACATTATTGATTTTTTTTTTTTAATAATAATTTGCTTAATAGTTACTCCCTGTTACAGCACACTGTCTGTTTTTATCTATGAAATTACACTAAATAGATATAGAAAATCTGTTTCAATTTTTCTTTTCCGGAATTTCGAATTACTTTTTAGGAGCAGCAATTTCTAGCTTCTTTGTATTAGGACTGCTTATGTAATTATAAACTAAATGCTATTGTATTACGAGTAGAACCGGATTCACATGGGTCGAACCTAGGGTGTAAACGAGCCGAGCTCGCTTTATTTTGTGAGCTCGAGGAGCCTATAAGTTTTAGCTCGAGCTCGAGCTCCTTGTGTTTTTAAGGAGCTCGAGCTCGACACAACCACAAATCCATCTATCAATTTATTTTTTCAATTAAAAAGTAATATTTTTTTTATTATTAATAATATCCATTATTATATATTATTAATATGTATTAAAAAATATAGAGAAAAGGTAAAGCTCGCGAGCTTGCTCGCAAGCTGTCGAACAACTGAAATGAAGCTCGAGCTCGAGCTCGAGTGCGAGCTTTTTTCGAGCAAGCTTCGGAAGCTCGCGAGCCGGCTCGTCTCATTTACACCCCTAGTCGAACCTGGGTCGCCCAAAAGATTTAGTAGAAAACTAACCATTTAGGCAAAGCAAATTGTTCTAATATTCATAACTATAAACATATAGATATAAATAAAACTGTGATTATACTTATTTTGTAACTAATATTTAATAAATTATATTAATTCTCATACTTAGTTATTCACTAATAAAAAATGTATATATATATTTAATTTGGAAAAATATAAAGAATTACATTTCAATCCGTGTAATTTAAAAGAAAGATTAAATTTTGAATTTTTTTGAAATTTTAAATTTTGAAAAATCTTTCAATTATTATTTTGATTTATAAATACCTTTATCCAATCTTCACCAATTCATTTTCACAACCTTCATTCAAGGTGTTAATTGTTTCAAATTTTCTAAAGTTGTTTAGTGTTTCAATTCAACTTTTGTTTTTTGTAATTTTGAATTTAAAAGTTAAGCTCAAGTTTTAATTTACCATTTTTTTTTGTAAAAAAAGAAAAATGAAAAAACTGATTTGGACACGTGTCGGTTTCGGGTCCACTTAAAGTCCGACCCGACCCAACACGACACATGTCTACATTGAACCCGACATGTGTCTACATTGAAGTATCCTATTGTGAGGCCGGTGAGATGACATCACGTCTTTCAGCAGTACTCAGACACAAATATAAATACATTATTAAATCATCAACCAAAAGTAGACATAAATTTTTTTGGAATAGAATTTACGAATTCCGCCAATTTCGATCCAAAAATCCGTTTTGGACCTTTTCATTCCATTCCATCCGTGTATTCTGATAAATATAATATAATATAAAATTTGGCAGTATAGCAGTTTCCGATGACGTT
>NW_012194164.1:862088-875344 GCF_000504015.1 Erythranthe guttata | reverse complement strand
TATATATATATATATATATATATATATATATATATATATATATATATAATATAATTTCCTTAATATCGTTTTATTTACTTATTTGATGAGTGAAAATTAAGTATAAATACCCCCAATCTCAACCCCAACTCATTCATCTCACTTTTCATCTACATATTTTGTTATAATCATGCTAAACTAAGGTCCTCATCCTAAAACTCTTTTTTTTATTCCTTTTGTTTTGTAAATTCATAATGCAATTAGTATTTATCATTGTGTTCGTTTGAAGCATTTATTTGTCGTTGAATATTTATGATGTTATTAATTTATTATGTATGTGTACATGTAACAATCTAACTTATGTGTGTTTGTTTGCTTTGTTTTTTTTTTTTTTTTGGTTTTTGCAGATCCGTGGATAGCATTGTTTGTGTTATATGCGGCGACATTAGCAAGAGAGAAGCCATGCGACGTTGTATTAAACGCATAAATATGACCCGCGTATATTGTAAGGATATATTTAGAAAAAACTAGTTACGCATTTCCATCTTTTGATTATACGTGAGATGATTGTAAGCTTGGTTTCGATGAAAAAGAAATTGAGATTAATGAACTTGATTGAGCATGTACTAGATTATTTAGCGTTTACATATTTTCGCAACAATATTTTCTTATTTATAATTTTAATTTTCCGAAAAATGTAATATTTTTATTTTTTTAGTATTATTTTTGTTTAAATTTTTCATTAAATAGTTATGTTAATAATTTTGTAATTTAAATATAAATTTGAATAATTTATAAAATTTTAGTGTATTTGAATGATTTGAAAAAATATATTCATTTCGTTTCAATTATTTTAAAATTTTGGGATATCTGCATAAAATTTGAATATTTTTATTTTTTAATTTAATTATTTTTGAATATTTATCGTCTTAAACTAGTACACTACAATTAAAACTACAATATTTTTTTTTAATATTTTTTAGTATTCGGATAATATTTACACAAATTATTAAAAATTCAAATGAACTAATCAATTAATTAATTTATCAACATACATGGAAATCAAGTGTATTTTATCAATCAATTTAAAGTCCATCATTTCATATATTTTGATATCATTTTATTTTGCATTTATTTTAATTTCTTGCAAATGTAGTATATTTTATACTTGGATGTTTAAATCGAATTAAAATTTATTTTAATTTAAATATGTTATGAAATTTATATTTTTTTATTATTAATACACAAGAAAAATCCAGATATGTATTTATTATAATACTAAATTTCAAATCCAGATATGTATTTATTATAATACTAAATTTTCATTTATTACATATTTATGTGCAAATATTTCAAAAAATTTTTTTCATTTAAGAAACTGTTTGACTTTTATTTACCAATTATTTCTTTCGGGTTTTCCCCCTGGTTACTTTTTTTTCTCTTTTTTCCAGATTCTTATTTATTTTAAAACAATGTCAAATTCAAATTCAAATTTGGGCAACTTATATTTATTGTCATGTGTATTCAATTATTTACATATAGAAACTTATAAATATCAACTCATTTGTGAGGACAAAATAAAATAAAATCATTTATAACATTGTACCAATGATAATTAACTTTTGTTAGCAACAATTACGGATAAAAATATATTTACTGGGGTCCATTAATGCCTCTTAATTAATTGATAAATTTCATATATAATTATGAACTTACCATAACGTTAATAATTAACACAAACAAACAAATGTAATGCCAATTCCATTTCATAAAAGAATAAATCTTTCGATTTTTTTGCCATCTTTAAATATATTTTTTTGTCCCTAAACACACCTATAAAGCCCTCCTACTATCTCATTCATCCACACCATGCGAATTCATTCACATCACGATTCAGCTTATATTTTTTTTCTCTTTCATTTTGTTCTTTTATTTTCGTTATGTATATTCATGTTCTGTTTTTACCCAGTCTAATGCTGAAGCAAATATAAAACACTATGGACGAGTGGATTGATGTTACAAATGTATGTTTATGTATTTTTTGTTTATGTAATATTGTTTCTTCTCATGTTATATATATTTTTGTCTTATTCTCCCATATTGTTTAATGGTATCATTGTTTGTTTGTTTATTTTTTTAGTACAGTGTTTATTGGTTGATTGATATAGCATAATCGAGCCATACAGTTTAACGTGTAATACTACTCATCAAGAGGACTTATACATGGATAAAATACACTTGATTTCTATCCTTAAACTCCGGGCGAATCACATTGATGGCAATGTGAATTTTAAGTTTGGGGGTGGTTAACTACTTGTTTTCGTTTATGTGCGCTTTATTTGTGTTTTAATTTTTTTTTATTATTTTGCATGCTTTAGTTTTTGTTTTAGTTGCCGTTTTATTATTTCCGTTTTTATTATTTGCTTAAAAAAAAAAAAAAAATTGGTTCGATGCATTGATGAATTATGATGATGGGAGATGGTCAA
Organism: Erythranthe guttata; assembly: GCF_000504015.1. Next base: position 872,879 of record NW_012194164.1, on the reverse strand, counting down.
TGTTTGAGGATGAGATTACTTGTTTTATGTTGATAAGGAGTAGATATTCGTTTAGCTTTCGATTCAACGGAACGTAGAAGTGAATTATTGCTAGGAATCACACATTGTGCATTGCTTTGGTTGAATGTTTTGCATTTTAAATTTGGAATTTATTTGTGCTAAATCATGCTTTGTTCGGTTTTAAAATCTCACCTTAGGACATTTATGATACGAAGTGTTGGGTAGTAAGTAATTTGGGATATGATTTGGGCCTTCTTTGAACCGTTTGAGCCTTTCAAGCATACCCTTTTTGTCGAATTTATCCTTAGAACCTTGATTTGAGCCTCGGAGAAAAGGTGTTCTTTCTTTTAGCCAATATGTGGAAGGTAGAAAAGTGGAGATTGTTGAATAATTATCCCTTGGAGGTCGATCGAAAATTCTTATAAGATCTTTCTTCTTCTTCGAAAAAAAAAGAGAGAGAAAAAGAAGAAGAAGAATAATAGATTAGAAGGGAGAAATAAGGACTGGTTGTTGAATTGTGTTGAAAACTCGATTCATTGCCTGAAAGGCAAAAGTATTGACGTGTGAATTTTGGAGAATCGAGTTTATTAAAGTCCCTAGAGGTGAATTCATTGTTTCAAACGCCTATCTTTCAAATTTTGGCGTAATCACCTCACTTCAAGAAAAATTAGCCACACATACCTATATTACCTACCTCGGACCAAAGAGCCTAACAATTGGAAGCCACAAAGTCCCAATGACCCCAATAGCTTATTGCTCAATATTAGTTGAGTAAAATAATTTGGTGAGTATTTGGAGTCAAATATATGCATGTAAGTACAAATTATTTCTATCTTTAACTTGCAAATATTGGATACTTGAAACAATTGTATGATTTGTGGTTTTTGGTGATAGTGAGTGACTAAGTGCCGTTGAATGTTAAGCTTGCGAATACCTAGGAATTATCATCATAATTGCAAGTTCTAAAAACATGAAGTTGACCAATCGATCTATGTAATGAGATGTATAGTCGTGTTTTGTGCTCTTAAATTGATTTTACTTGAGGACAAACAAAAGTTCAAGTTTGGGGGTGTGTTAAGTGTATATTTATACACTTAATTGTACCTTTTAATTGGAACTTTTGGTGTGTTTTAACGATAATTGGTGCTTAAAATGGTTATTATTTGTATTTTAGGTGCAAATTGAAGAATTGGCAACTTGTGGGGTGAAAAACTGCAAATTCGGAGAAAAAGTGGGCTAAAAGTGAAAATATCGAAATTCTGGAGAATTAAGGACCGGACGGCCGTCCGGATTTTAAAGCGTATTCTCGCACGGCCGTCCGGATTTGCGAGGTGGCGCAGTGAATGAAGTTTAATTACACAAGGAAACCCGCCCTATTATATTTTTGCACCCTATTCAAAGGCCAAAAGCAGACAATTAGATCTATCTTTTATCTTTTATCTTTTACCTTTTATCTTTCATCTCTCTACACGCAATCAAGGAACACAAGAACGAAGACGAAGACTTGACGAATCATCATCATAGTTCTCCTCTTTTATTTTTATTCATAGCTTTTATGTTTTTTCGTATTTTTTATTATGTTTTTCATAGATTTCATAGAGAACATGAGTAGCTAAGTTTTTATTCTAGGATTTTGTTGGAACCCTATGTGGTAATTCGAACCTCTTTTTCTAATTTTATGCAAGTTTAATTCTTCGATTATTTCTTCTATTTTGATCTTATTTAGCGCATGAACGTAGCTAATTTATGTTGCTATTGGTTATTGTTAGAATTGATTGACAGATCGTTTTAATAATTAGAACAGGGATAGAAGAGCCTTCGAGTAGTTTTCACCGGATGAGTGTGTTAATTGCATGTATTATCGTAGACATACAGATAATACCTTAGGTAGCCGTTTGCGAGACTTGTTATTTAATGCTTTATTTATACTAGGTTTGCATAGACATATAGTGAATCTTTTATGAATAATAGACTTATAATACAACGACAACTGGTTATGAGTAATTTCGTGTCTTGGGTTAATAATCGGGAATCGTAACTTGCATGATAGAAGATTAATTGGGTGAAGAATTATCGCACAGGGGGAAGATAAAATCCTAGATCCGTTTTATATTGATATTTTCTCTTGTTTAATTGCTTTCTTAATTAGTTTAATTTATTTATTTGATTAATTTGACAAACTTGCGTAGGCTGGATGAAAATCGTAATTGTTAAAATTTGGTACTTAGGATTAAATAATTTACGTATTCCCTGTGGGATCGACATCCGACTCTCACGAGTCTACTTTACTACTTATTTGCGATACGTGTACTTGCGTGTGGGTATTTAGCACCCAACAATATTGCCATTACTTTTTGTATACATTGCCATTGATTTTTTCTATTATTTGTTAGTCAATATAAATATCAATTAATTTTTATATACTTGGTTGGTTAGTATTTATACACTATTTTTGGTTACATATAACGATTTCTTATACTATGTAATCAATAAGTATATTTTAAATATTACGTGTGTGTGTGTATATATACATACTCTGCTATATTAAATGGTCAATATAAATGTTATATATAGATTATACCCACATATTTTTTCTAGATCAAATAAAATATTTAAAGATACCCACATATTTTCTAGATACCCATTACATACTGATAGCCGTATTTCAAGATTTTTGTTTCATAATTTGCTATTTACTTTCTATTATTTGTGCCAATCTTCTTTTTTTCTTTTCCTTTTAGCAATTTCCTTTTGCTATTTAATTTATATTTAACTATATAAATCGTAAACTTATTTTTATTGTTTATCATATACAGAGAAGAATAAGAGACAAGAAGAAATTAATAATGGATATTAATTGATATGATTCTATATAAAGTTTAAATTGAAACTATATTTTTGACAAGTGGTAGTACCTACATTTGACACATGCTTTACGTATCTTCTTTTAATTTGTTTCAAATAATAAGCTTTTTTCAAGTAAGAGTAAACAAATAATCACTAATTTCATTTTGCGGCAAAATTACTATTTTTAAACGTTTAATTTATAATTATGTCAACATTACTTACGTATCAGTATCAGTATCAGTATCAATATCAATATCAATATCAGCATCAATATCAGTATCAGTATCAGTATAAGTATTAGTATTAGTATTAATATTAGTATTAGTATTAGTATTAGTATTAGTATTAATATTAGTATTAGTATTAGTATTAGTATTAGTATTAGTATTAGTATTAGTATTAATATTAGTATTAGTATTAGTATTAGTATTAGTATTAGTATTAGTATTAGTATTAGTATTAGTATTAGTATTAGTATTATGATGCGATCTCTTGTGTATCATAAATATTTCCTACGAAACGTAAGATCTATTCTTTATTATTTCTCTTCATTATAAAACCCTAGCACAATACGACTATTTAAAGAGAATAAAACCCTAGAATCCTAATCTAACTAGAAAAGATAATTACCTAAACTAATAAAATACTTAATATTTAACCTAAACCTAAACACACGTCCTTATATATATTATAAATATACTAATCTAATTAATTAATAATAAACTACTAACTAAACTAATAATTAAATAATATAGTAAATAATAATTCGTATCAAACCACCCCTCTTGAAATGAACCTTGTCCTCAAGGTTCGAATATTTGCAGCTCTCTCTTTTTTTTGCGCTTCCATCTATGCTTGATGCCATCAAATTTCTTCAAAAATAATTTGTTCTCATATAGGATGCTGAGAACACGAATCTCAATCAATTGATCGACTACTTCATCACATGTCTCCACCATCGTTGACTCTTTAACGTATTGTTTGTTATGGTCAAACAATTCATTAAACATCATCGAGGAAATATTTGACACTTTTAGTGATACATCAATCTTCTCAATAGCATTGTTAGATTTCTTAATCTTCTTGAAAATCGTCAATACTCCTTCGTCTTCTTTGTTTTGAACATCATGGAAATCTCCCAATATCCATCGTAGCTCTTCGTTCTCCTCCTTTGTTAATTCCTCGTCTTCATCCCAAATTACCTCAAGTGAATCCGATAATTCATCTTTCGGCGAACTCACAAAAAATTGTGGTTCTTCGAAAAATTCATCATCGTCCTCTTCCTCTCCCTCCGGCGATAGGCTCGGCAACGGCGGCAGCGGTGGTGGCGGTGGCAGTGGTGGTGATGGGCGGCGGTCCCTTCGGCTTTTGTGTTGGTGTTGACGTCGTCCTTGACTTTGTTCGAGCAATTTCTGAAAATCAAACCGTAATTTCTCTACGGATTTTTCCAATCGCTCCAACCGTCTTGTTTCTGACATCATGATTTTCACAAAGTTTTGATGTGATCTCAACTTTGCTCCAGCTTAGCTTTGATATAATCTCTGCCTTGCTAACGAAGCGTTGGTGTTAATCGCAACTTCGCTCTGATACCAATTGATGCGATCTCTTGTGTATCATAAATATTTCCTACGAAACGTAAGATCTATTCTTTATTATTTCTCTTCATTATAAAACCCTAGCACAATACGACTATTTAAAGAGAATAAAACCCTAGAATCCTAATCTAACTAGAAAAGATAATTACCTAAACTAATAAAATACTTAATATTTAACCTAAACCTAAACACACGTCCTTATATATATTATAAATATACTAATCTAATTAATTAATAATAAACTACTAACTAAACTAATAATTAAATAATATAGTAAATAATAATTCGTATCATATTAGTATTAGTATTAGTATTAGTATGAATATCATTATTACTATCAATATTAATAACAATATCAATATCACTATGAGTATGAGTATGAGTATGAGTATGAGTATGAGTATGAGTATGAGTATGAGTATGTGTATCAGTATGAGTATGAGTATGAGTATGAGTATATGTATAAATATCAGTATCAATATCCGTATTAGTATCAGTATAAGTATCAGTATCATTAATAGTAGCAATATCAGTATCAATATCAATATCAATATCAATATCAATATCAATATCAATATCAATATCAGTATTAGTATTAGTATTATTATTAATATTAGTCTTAGTATTAGTATTAGTATTAATATTAATATTAGTATTAGTAGTAGTATCAATATTAATATCAATATTAGTATTAGTATTATAGTATATATGAGCATCAATATTAATATCACTATCAACATCAGTATTAGGATTAGTATTAGTATTCGTATACTTATTAGTATTAATATCAATATTAGTATTAGTATTAATATGAGTATCAATATTAATATTAGTATTAGTATTAGTAGGATATTAGTATTAGTATCACTATCAGTATTGGTATCATTATCAATAACAACATTAGTATGAGTATGAGTATGAGTATGAGTATGAGTATCAGTATCAGTATCAATATTTGTTTGAGTATTGGTATGACTATTGGTATGAATATTAATATTGGTATTAGTATTGGTATTAGTATTAATATTAGTATCGGTATCGGTATCGGTATCAATATCAATATCAGTATCAATATGTGTATGTGTATCAGTATGTTTATTAATATTAGTATCAATATTAATATCAGTAGCAGTATCAGTATCAATATCAATATCAATATTATTATCATTATTAGTATTATTATTAGTATTCAAATTCATATTAGTCTTGGCGTATTAGCATTAACATTAGCATTAGTCTTAGTCTTAGTCTTAGTCTTAGTATTAGTATTAGTATTAGTATTAGTATTAGTATTAGTATTAGTATTAGTATTAGTATTAGTATTAGTATTAGTATTAGTATTAGTATTAGTGTTAGTGTTCGTATTAGTATTGGCGTATTAGTTTAAACATTAAATATTCGTATAAGAATTGGCGTATTATTATTAATATTAGTGTTGATATTAATATTAGTATTAGACTATTAGTGTTAATCATTGTATTAATATTAGGATTAGTATTATTAGTGTTGGTTTTAGTATTAATATTAGTATTGGTATTAATATTATCAATGTTGGTTTTAGTATTAGTAGTAGTTGTTGTTGTTAGTGTAATATTAGTGTTAATACTAGGGTGACATATGCAATTGTACGCCGCAATGTCCAGAGTTAAAAATAGATTTGAGATAAAGATATTTATCAACTCAGAATCGGGCAATATAACTAAAATTACAAGCAATGTTGTGTGAACAAAAGATTTTCAGCGAATATGAAGGTAAGTCACAAACAAATGTATATTTTGATTCAATAAAATATTTTTTTTTGTATTATTTACATGTATATCAACTGTTCAAAGTGTTCGTTCGTTTTATTTTATCCAAAATAAATTTAAAAAAAGAAATTGATCCCGTACATCGCACGGGTGAATTACTAGTTCCTAAATAATCAGGAGAAACTACAATATTAAGTTAATCAAAATTTGTGTTGTATTGATTTTAAAAAGAGTATTAATGTCATTATCTATTTTTTATGTTGTTGATATTGTCGGCTTACATTCTGCTTGGCTTGAATGGGCCTTTGCAACAGTAATCGTCATTTCCAAAAGCTAGGCAGGCGCTCTTGCATGCCGGAATATCTCCATGGGGTCATTCAGCTGCAATTCCTCATGGCAGCGAACGTGGCCGCAGGTAACAGTGGAACGGTTACCTTTTGACGACCCCCGGCCAAATTGTCAGTCGGATATTAAATCAATCAACTAGGTTTATGTCGTAAAATTCTTTCTCTCCAATTCCAAGTGAGAACTCCACCGGTGTCGCTGGAGGCTTCCCGCCGGTCCCTCCGCACTCCAACCTTCCGTCCCACTGTCTGGTGGCACAGTTGCCACCGGTGTCACACCCTGTCCTAGCCCAAATCCTCTCTGCCCACTGGCATGGTTATTTGCCTCCCTAATGTAAATCCCCTGTTCCGTTCATGGGGATAGGATTCCCAGATCGACCTTGCAATCCAAGATAAATGAGCCGTCAACAACAGTATAATTACGTAAATGTACTATTAGAGACGGTATAATTACTGTGAATGACGGTACAATTACGGTCAACGTTTAGCAGCGAACGTAAGAAAACGGATAAAATTTTAGGTAAAAAAACACTAAAAAAATCGACACAAGAGACCGACGATCAACACCGAAAATCGGCGGCGGAAAAAATATACAAACAAAATTATAATAAAAAGAAAATATTAAAACAAAGTTAATACCGGAAACCGGCGGCAAAAAAAATATCTCAAAAAAAACAATTTAAAAAAAAAGTCAAAATTGAATTTCTGTGGTCAAAATCGATTAAATTGGAGTTACAATTAGAAATTGAGTTTAAAGTGTTGAGGGTAATTTTGTCATATACATTAATTTTTCCTTGAGTAATGTCAATTTTTTTTTTTAATTAATCGAGACATCTATGCTGAATCAAATAGAAAATCTGAAAAAAAGTATTTACAACTAATTGTACAATTATTAATTCTTTTTGAACTTGTGTTTTTTAAAAAAAATATTTTAATTAATATTAATGTCTTGGCTGCTAAATTACTGTCTCCAACAGTAATTTAACTGTCGGAGACAGTTATATTACTGTATGTGATAGTAATCTTGCTTAATTAATTTTATCGCCTTGGCCTATAATTTTGCTGTCTTCGACCGTAATATTACTGTCTTCGAGCGTAATATTACTGTCTCGTGCAATAATATTACTGTTTGGGTGACGCAGAACAGAAGCACGGTAAAGAATTAATTTCTACGAATTAATCCTATAGAACAAAATAACATTCGGAATCCACCGAAAACTCTCGAATCCACCAGAAAAATAGAGAAAACTCTAAATATTTTATTAAAATTCGAAATTTTCCTCAAATAAAGTCTTAAGGCAGCTATTTATACTAAAAAAACTGAAAACCCTAATTAAATTAAGAAATACTAAAATTACAAAAAACGGCAAAAACGAGTTAGAGTCTGATTCTAATAGATCTCGTGATTTTGCGAATAACCCAATTTACGGAATCATAATCCGATTTTTCTATGATTTGATATTAATTTTGACGCAGAACGAAGCACGGTAAAGAATTAATTTCTATGAATTAATCCTATAGAACAAAATAACATTCGGAATCCACCGAAAACTCTGGAATCCACCAGAAAAATAGAGAAAACTCTAAATATTTTATTAAAATTCGAAATTCTTCTAAAATAAAGTCCTAAGGCATCTATTTATACTAAAAAACTGAAAACCCTAATTAAAATAAGAAAATACTAAAAATTACCAAAAACGGCAAAAACGAGTTAGAGTCTGATTCTAGTAGATCTCGTAATTTTGGGAACAACCCAATTTACGGAATCCTAATCCGATTTTTCTATGATTTGATATTAATTTTCTAAAACTTACCTAAAATAGCAAAAACGAACTTTTGGGAGTCTAAACGACCTTGGATTGCTGAAATTTGACGTGATTTATGAGCTTTGCTCATGAGTTTTGTTCCTTACGCCGTTTTACTTGAGATAGAGTTCGTTTCATACTCAACTACGATTTAAGTTCGTCGAAAACCCTTATTTTCCCATAATTTCTTTCGATATTTCCACCAATGCCCATTAATAACTCTTCTCCGAATTAAATAGTTATTTTGCAACACGAATCCAATTTGACGTTCCTTATCAAATTTTCTAAAACTTACCTAAAATAGCAAAAACGAACTTTTAGGAGTCTAAACGACGTTACATTGCTGAAATTTGATGTGATTCATGAGCTTTGCTCATGAGTTTTGTTCATTGCGCCGTTTTACTTCAGATAGAGTTCGTTTCGTACTCAAATACAATTTAAGTTCGTTGAAAACCCTTATTTTTCCATAATTTCACCGATGCCCATTAATAACTATTCCCCGAATTAAATAGTTATTTTGCAATTTGAATCCAATTTGGTGTTCCTTATCAATCTCCTCTTCTTCAAAAGAGCTCGACCTCGAGCTATGATCAAAATATAGCGATCGCATATTTATTTGCAAACAACTTCAAGTGCTCCACCAATATTCCCGGTAAAAAAAATCTCGCTTACAAAATCTTCCTCCAAACGAGGCTTTGGAAAAATTGGCTTCTTAATCAAAAATCCCAATGGCTCCACCAATTTCTCCGATACAAGAACTTCACAGCAAACACTATCTACAGTTAGATCACATACCTCAACGCAATCCACTTGTACCTTCTTTTCTCGTGCACCTTCATTTTCCTGAACAAATTCTACAACTTCAAACTCTTCCTCAAATTTACTTTTAACACCCTCTTTAAACTCATCGACTTCTTCTTAAAGCTTGCTAACATTGTCTTCTACCCTATTGTCGCTCTCTTCACCTTTGTTGATGGTCGCTTCAAGCTCGTTGACTATCGCTTCAACTTCGTCGATGCTCACTTTGATTTCGTTAACGTCATCGTTAATAATAGCTACGCTACTTTTAACCTTTACGACAATTTCCTCTTCAAATTCGCCAACTCATACGTCATGATCCTCCACCAAATTGGAGGTTGAATAACGAATGAAGTATCTTGTGCCTAGTCGGCTGGTGCTCCCCGCTACATGGTTGTTTTTTTCTAGAAGAACTATTTTGCTTCTGATGATATTCCTCTCTCCATGCTAACTCTTAGGCCTCTTCAAGGGTGTAGAATGTACGTCACCCCATCTTAAGACGTATTGACATATTCAATCCTGCCAAGTACCGCGAGATTTATGTACTTTCAGATTCTTGCAGGTTATTTAAGTTTGCTAGTCTCACAAACTCAGCAGTATACTTGTTAACAGATCTACTCCCTTGCGAACAATTATGATATAGTTGAAATATACGTTGCTCATAAACTAAGGGTAAAAAAACGATCCATCAACATTTTTCTCATCCTCCTCAATGATTGGATTGGCACTTTTTCTTGTCTAGCTCTCTTCCAATGTATCACATCCCACCATGCGGCTGCACTACCCTTTAACTCACCCCTCACCAATTTTACCATCTTATTCGGCAAAATATCCATCAATTCAAAATACCTTTCAACTTTTGATACCCAATCGATAAAATCCTCAACTTCAAGAAAATTTCCACCAAAAGAAGGAATTTCAACTCTTACCCGATATTTATCACGATCTTTTTGCCTCCTTCTAGGTGGGTTTTCTTAAAACTCAGAGTTTTCGCTCCCCTTTGAATAGTCGTCATACCTTGATTGAAGTTGAACAGGTCCATGATAATTGTGTCTAACATGTGCACCTCGGGCTACACCGTCGGCAATCATCATGCTAGATTCAGTCCTTCTGTTGTTGTTGTCAAGGGCAAATCCCTCGCGCACCAACCGCAGATTCTGCAGTTTTTCAACCCCGCGGTCATCGCCGACGTAGTTGGTGTCTCCATGTTTCACACCTTTCGCCATCTAACCAGGAAAAACCTCGCTACTGATGCCAACTGGCGTAGAACGGAAGCACGGTAAATAATTAATTTCTACGAATTAATCCTATAGAACAAAATAATATTCGGAATCCACCGAAAACTCTGGAATCCACCAGTTAAATAGAGAAAACTCTAAATATTTTATTAAAATCCAAAATTCTCCTCAAAATAAAGTCCTAAGCCAGCTATTTATACTAAAAAAACTGAAAATCCTAACTAAACTAAGAAAATACTAAAAATTACCAAAAAGGGAAGAAACGAGTTAGAGTCTCATTCAAATAGATCTTGTAATTTTGGGAACAACCAATTTACGGAATCCTAATCCGATTTTTCTATGATTTGATATTAATTTTCTAAAACTTACCTAAAATAGCAAAAACGAACTTTTAGGAGGTAAACGACGTAGATGCT
>NW_012194164.1:840764-858970 GCF_000504015.1 Erythranthe guttata | reverse complement strand
ATATACTCCGGTTGGGGGCCCCATAACGGAGGATGAAAAGGTTTTTCAGAAAAATAGGTTGTGCATGAAAGATGAGCAATTCGTTCTCAGCAAGTTACTTCTGCTCGGTGACTATGAGAAAGAAACGGCTAAAACAAGAGCTAATAAATTATCAAAATCTGCTAAAGCAAAACACGCCTATTTTGCGCTGCGTCTTACAATCTGAATAACAAAGGAGACGGTAAATATCGAGGTGAAAGCTTACCCTTTTTCCTCAAAACAACCTTTTGGCCAGGTTGAGTGCCAGGGCGTACCTAAAGATCGCGGAAACGAGTAGAAAGCCCGTGTCAGTTGCCAGTTAAATGTAGAAAAAATGTCAAAAATAATGAAAAAGTTAGAAGTCACTGCAAATTCATATTACCATGTCCACATATTCGATAATACTTTATCTACTTAATAGGAAAATAAACGAGAAGTTACTTCTTAAACAAACCTTAACAACCACATCGCCAGTCAGTGTGGGAACCTGGATTGTTCCTCCCAAAATCGCCTATAAAAGAAAATAATTTCCGATGAACACCAGCCCCACATTCATAAAAATGACAGTCGGATATAAAAAAGGTGACATCAGGAAAAGCATCTCCTTCTGTTATTCTTGAGACGGGGAAAAAAAAAACCCAGAGTTACCAGGAAAATTAATCGTTCTGCAGCGAGTATTACCTGAGTGATGCTTAAGACTGCATCAACATGGATGTCAGCACCTTCTCTACGGAATACCGGGTCTTCTCTGACCTGCAAATACATCCAGCATGGTTTTGAGCATGTAAGCATTAACCAGAGTCAAACTACGCAAAGGAATAGCAGAATAAAGCAACCTTAATCAAAACGTAAAGATCGCCAGGTTGATTTCCATCAGGATCTGCTCCGCCGCTTCTTGGAATCTTTATAGTTTCATTCGTATCCACCCCTGCAGATAGACCGTGCAAATCATGCCCATGATGAAATTGCAAATAAGAAGCCACGAATATCACTTTCGAAACCACTTTTCATTAATCTTTACCACCCTTTAAACCCCCAAACAGGAAGAAAGTTTTAAAAAAACTACTCATCAGTATACGTAGTGTTCAAAAAAATAAGAGAACAAGTTAAATTAATGTAATTTCACATGCAGTTAGACCGCAATTTCCCTTCTCAACTAATGATGTAACAGGAAAGTTCGAGATAAAATCATTTCTATTATATATCTTGATTAAAATTAGCAATTGATGGGCATTTGATTTCCAAAAAACTGCTGGAGGAAGTCGAGAAACAGAATCCTAAAAAAGTTCAGCACAACAAAAATAACATGAAACATCAATAGACAGTCATCCGAGCTCACCTGGCATAATATTCAAATTCACTGTCTTTGGCCCTCTCATTACCCGTTTACCCTTGCAAGACTTGCAGAGGCTCTGTTGCAACAAGAAGTAAGAATATAGAGGTTAGTTTTTACGCAACTCCAAATGAGGACTATTATGCTTGAGCCATCGACTACTTTCAAGATGGATATAGCAATATAACAGTTAAATGACTAACATTTGACACAACAATGGAAGTTCTATATACAAAAGGAATTGGTCTCACATGTAAAAATACTATAAATCATTTGCTTTTAGCAACTAGTAAATATCCATTGCACATTTTTTTTTCCCATTAGACTGCAACAATGAAAAATAACATTAACTATCCGAGTCGCCTAGCAAACCAAATTAAGCCCGCAACCCCAACAATTTTAACTGAATTTTTCCACTACATGGGACATGCGATTCAGTAAACAACTTTACCCAACATATTTAAAAAAATGTGATGAAAGCAACAATATTCAGACTTGCGGTTTAACCGGTACTGTACATTCTATTAGAAAACGTAAACTGACGTACCGATACAATTTTTCCAGCCCCTCCACAAGTTGGACAAGTAGATTGAAGTGTAAAAGGACCATTTTGCGATACAATCTAGGATAGAAAAGAAAGGTATTAGGACTAATTCACCAACTGCGAGGAGGAAAGTGATGCCCAAGGTACTCACCATACCAGAGCCCCTACATCGTTTACATGTTTCGGGCCTTGTTCCCGGAGGAACGCCAGTTCCACCTAAATATGTCAGGAAGATTGATTGAAAGCCATATTGTGAAAACAAACATCAAAAGAATGACAAGAACAAACTAAGAAATTAAGAAGATTCATTGAGAAGGCAGTATGAATAAACATCATAATAGTATTCATGACTAGCTAACCAGACCTGCTGAAACGTAAGACTAAATCAAGTATAAATTTGAAGGATTCAAAAACAATAAATAAGGCAGAAAATTTTAGATGGTACTTCACAAATTTCTAAGAAATTATTCTAGGAAACAAATGGGAGTACCACAAGTATCACAAGCCAAATCAGTCATGATTGAAAGCGTTTTGGCGCATCCCTGAACAGCTTCCATAAACGATAATTCAACTGCAACCTGAAGTTAATGCTAAAATTTGTCAGACTGAATTTTGAAGAGAGAAAGCACGCTAACTTCATAATGGCATCATTTAATGTAGAGCATAACCTTAACATCTTCACCGCCCATGTTCCTGTTGAAGATGTTGAAAATCTGATCCCCAGGAATATATGCCAAAACACAAAAGAAAACATATATTAGATTTCCAAAGTTATCTAGGAGTTATAGATAATTCCGGGAAAGAAATGACAAAAAAATTATTCGACATGGCAAATTTTATGGTGCAGGTTAATAATTCAATCGGCTGCCAAGGTGGTTTTGTTAGCAGTTCAGATTTTGCACGTATTTAGTTTTATAAAAAATATGCATCCATCAACTATTACTATAGATATAATGTAATTTTTCTTTTTTTTGCTATATGACCTTGATTAACCTTTTAAGTCGACAAAAAAATGTGGAAGCTGTACACGATTAATTTACGAAGAGCCACTTTGAAGTGATCATGGCACGTGGCAATTATAAGACCTTTTCAACCATTTCAATAAATATATAATCTAATCTTAATATCGGTACCAGTGGAGGGTAAGGAATCTTAATAGATTGAAAAAAAAAGGGAAATAAAAGTCATATATAGAATGGGACATAAAAGAAATAGACTTACATCACCATTTCTGAACATGTCCTGGAAAGGATTAAAGCCACCTGCGAATGGATTAAAACCAGGACCTTCACCATTACCGGCACTCTCGAAAGCGTCGTGGCCGAGCTGTTAAATGGAAATTCTAACGACTAGTTAGACCTTATAGAGAAAATTGTGCTTTTGATACAAATCCAGCCGGGGGGTTAAAAGAAAATTAATTAATTAAATAAATCACGTCTCCTGTCACAGAAAAAAAAAAAAAAAAAAGAGCAATCTCTGCACCTCCATGTACAGAGAATCTTCCTACGGAAAATGACACAGAGAACTTTAAGAACTAAATCCAGCTGATATATTCTCCAGAAGACTTGTAATTTCAAAGATGTGAGACTTTACATATATAATGCTATATATTAATGTAAGCAAAATAAAAGAACACATACACGAGAGAAGGTGAGGGAGAAATGACGGTAGACTCTTAAAAGAAATCACCCAATCATTCGTGTATCATTATTAATATTTAACAGTAAGTTTTACTCCGTTGTATGCACATACATATATCAAATTAGACGCCAGAGGTGTATACATTATCTGTAGGCCTTTATAAAAAAAGTTGAGCATATATTAGTTAGCAAAGAGATATACAAGACCTGATCATATTGTTGACGCTTCTCTTCGTCCTTCAAGACCTACAAAAATTGGGATATTAAAACAAGGTTAAAGAAAAATGCCCAGAAATTACACCTGGGAATTTACTTGGTAAAACCTGAAGGTTTACAAGATATTATACCTCATATGCCTTCTGGACTTCTTGGAATTTCTTTTCAGCTTCTGGGTCATTTTTATTCGTATCGGGATGCAACTTCTTTGCAAGCTGCGGAAACAAATCATAAGAAAATGAGAAAATAACTAAGGTACATGTTTGTTTGCAAGCTCTAACAAAAAGGTGAACAGACAGTGACATACCCCATAATAAGCTTTCTTGATTTCGGAGGCTGTTGCATTTTTATCGACACCAAGAACACCGTAGAAATCTTTCGGCGATTGTGCTGAAAGGGAAGATCCAAAAAAGAGAAATAAGAGAAAAATTAAAGAAGAGAAGGTTAAGACTTGAGACAGTTAGCTTCACATGCGCAACTTTTACCAGGACTCGGAAAAAAAAGTTAATGATGTAACAGACCGATCACAAATAGTTAATAGTTCACAGAATAAATTACAAGTCCACTTTAAAAAAAAAAACAGATATTAATGAAATTATTTTTGTTCCTATGTTCATATACGTAAAGAAGAAAGAGGGCACTTGAGTAGTCGCATAATTATCATATGTCATCATCGTCATATTTCTTCTACGAAGTATAAGGGGAAGTAAACTTCAGGTTCAAAATTATGGGGGAAATATCATATCAAGATTAAGATGCACTGAGTAATTGTTAAAGCCCAAACCCAAAACTTTTGCATCCATCAATCGATTTACGTTTGAGCTTCACTAAATAGGCTTTGAATAAGCTGGTGCTAGAAGTAGCTGCTACTAATAATTAAAAATTAGCCATGAAAAGCTTGTTAATTTCAAATACAGTACTTTCATTCATGAAATCCCCCTCATATTCACCAAATGCAAGAAGAAGAAGAAGAAAAATTATAACAAAACCGATAATCCGAGAATGAAAAACCGACGGGTAAATCATTACCATTACTGTGAATTGACCTTGGTGCGCCTGAAATATCGTTAAACAATCCTCCCTTCAACCAATACCTCTCATTACCCACTGTATTCCATTAAAATAAACAACATCAGGAATCACATAATTCAAGAAGGGATAAAAAAAACTGAAACTTCCATTCAATAAAACTCCGAAATTGAAAATACCCGTAGATTGATCGCACAGTGCGGCGCGGAAGCTCCTGCAGCCGCCTTTCAATAAGGAGTCGCACAACTGCAAATAAGAATCAAGTATCCAATCACTATCACAATAATCGCAATATATATATATATATATATATACACACACAGAAATGAAGGGGAAAATGCGTACAGATGAATGGGGATTGGGGAGGAGAAAGGAGGAGAGGGAGCGGCGGGCGAGGCGGAGGCCCTGTGACCGGAACATTGATTTGGTTGGGTACTGTAACTGTACGAACACGGTGGGGGAATGGGCGCGTGGAGTAAAACCCTAGAGAAACCCTTGTCAATTGGTTTTGTGAGGGAGAAGAGAAGGGACTGAGTGAGCAGAGTTGTTGGAAGGTTCTAGTGGCAACTGTTGGAAAAAATTGGAAATTTGCTTTGTCCACAATTTTCTGGTATTTAATTCTTGAATTGGGACCCGACCCGTTTTCTATGGCTTTTGTTATGTGCCCCAATCACATGGCTCGGATTAGGGCTTAGGGATTACGGATGTAAATGAGCTGAGTAGGTCCGAAGTCCGTCTTTTGAATCGGATTGGGGATTAAGAGTGTAAATCAACTGAGCAGGCTCGACAAAAGCTCGAAGTTCGTCGGATGGACGGATTAGGAATTAAGAGTGTAAATGAGCTGAGTTGGCTCGACAAAAAAAGCTCGAAGTTCATCAGATGGACTGGGTCGCCTCGACAAAAGCTAGAAATTGAACTCGAGTTTTTCGAGCTCCAGCTTTCTGATGAGTGGAGCCCAAACTCATTTTTAGTTGTTCGTGAGATCGCGAGTTTTTTTAATTTTAATTTAAATATAACTAATATACAATTAAATAATAGATTCATATAAATAATTAAAAAAAAAATCCAAGTCATTTTTTTAATTATAATTTATACTAATAAAATTTTGATAATATTAATAAAATAAAATAAATGAATAAAATACACAAAATGGACTCAGACTCGAGCTCCAACATGAGAAAAAAAATACTCGAACTCGTCTAAATGAATTTGAGCTTGCCAAACAGTCAAGTTCGGCTTGACCTTGACTAATTTATACTCCTAGAGTGGGATTGTAATCAACACTTTCTAAGATGTTTTAATTTTTTTCGGATGTGTAAATTTAATTCTAATTCCGTTCCAAAGAAAATAATAAATAAAAATGGAAAAATTTGTTACAAAAAACGAATAATTTCATCGTGATTCGCAGAACCCAGATAATTTCAATGTTTTAGTCAACTACAATACTTTTTAGTTAAAATTTCGGAAAACAAATCAGAATTTTCGGAAATTGAAATTGGATTAGAAATTAGGATCTAATATTTATTCCAATTCAGATTCCAAAAATCATGGAAAATTAAAAATTGAAATTCGAAATGAAGAATATTGATTCAAAATCGAAAAATTTCGACCAAAATCGACGGATCGAAAAATTATGTTCCAATTTCAACCATTAAATGTTGCACCGAGTGGAATATAGTATGTTTTATGGTGTTTTTGGTAAATTTTATGTGTTATATCATACAAACATACAATACATGTATAAAAAAGTTATACATAGGTAAAATTTGATTTATAAATAAAATAAATTCAACACTCTAATTGGTTTATTTGATGTTTCACCTTAGACAAGATCATGATCTATTCAATAGCAACTTCTGCAGAAATCAAACAAACATTGCATAGTAAAATCATATATAAAAAAAATAAAAAAATAAAAACAAAAACAAAAACAAAGATGCATAATCATCATCATCATTTGCATGGAATATCCAAAGGAACCCCACAAAGGCATCTGTTATGAAAGAAAGAAGAGTTATCCCAACCATCTTTTCTATATCTCAATTTCCAGCCAGTTGGAATCTCTCCACACAACCTGTTATAACTAACATTCAGCTGCTGCAAGAACACAGCATCCGTAATATGCTTCGGAATATTCCCATAAATCTTGTTATGCGAGATATCCAAAGTAATCAAAAAATGCATAAACCCCACTTTCGACAAATCGAACTCGAAATGGTTCCTCGATATCACAATAGTATCCGTGGCCTTCCCCTCACCAAAGAACACAGAAGCATCTCCAGACAAGGTGTTCGACGAAATGTCTATGAAAGAAAAGTTGACATTGGACAACGACGAGGGAATTTCGCCGGAGAGCTTGTTGTGCGACAAAACCAGCGCCGGAAATTCGGCGGTCTTGGGTAGGTGACCGAAAGATTCCGGTATCTGTCCGGTGAGTTGGTTTCTACTCAAGTCGATGCCTCTAAGAAACGGGAGAGTTGCAAGAGAAGGGGGGATCGAACCGGATAAACGGTTAAAAGATAAATCGAGAAATACAAGATTCTTGAGATTAACGAGAAAGCTAGGTAAAGGGCCCGAGATATTAGTCCAGCTTATAGTTAACGATGTTAAATTCGAGAGTTTCGAGATTTCAAGAGGGATTTGGCCGACGAGGTTCGGGATTTTGTGGAGACGAAGAATTTGGAGGTGTTTTAGGTTGGAGATTGACGGAGGGATTGTGCCGTTTAGGGTTTGGGATATAATGGTGAAGCTGATTACGAGGTTTGTGGTGTCATTGCATGTGACGCCGTACCAATCACAGCAGTCGAAGAGTGGGTCCCACGAGGGGAAAGGATTGGGATTTGAGAAGCTGTGTTTGAATGATAGAAGTGCAGCTTTGTCTTGAGGGTGACAAAGCTCTGATGATGTTGATTGGGAGAGATTGGGGAAGAATATAAAGAGGAGAAATGGTAGTAAAAACAGCATAATTGTTAAATGGATACATGCAGATGGATGAGAAGATAATATTTTATTTTAAGGAATATGCTTTGATTTATTATATATGAAAAAAGGGTTTCTGGGATCTGAACATATGTGAAGATGGGCTTATTACCTGGTAAAGAAATGGTACTGTATCAGTGTGTAATTGGTTGACTTGTTTACATCCTTTCAGATTCATGCCAAAGTGTGAATATGACAAAATAATAATGGGATTGGATATCAAGACATTTAACTGCCACATATGTAAATCATAAATAATTCTACAAAGAACCACGTAGAAGGGCAACCAT
This sequence comes from Erythranthe guttata, assembly GCF_000504015.1. The sequence continues at coordinate 850,921 of NW_012194164.1, read as the reverse complement.
ACGATTTTTTCTTCCGAGCATAATTGTGTTGCATAAAGGTATATAAACATGTAACAAAATAATGACCCACAGTAATAAATCAGAAAAATCAAAACTATTTTACTAGGATATAACTTAAGAGAGTGCCACACAAAAATGTCAATAAGTAGTTTTATTACTTTATAGATATCAGACTTCTAAATCTGAGGGCCAAAAAAGGGTTTTATAGCAAGTGAATTGAAGGCATCTACTCTTTTACGTCTTTTACGGTTTTGCTACTAGTTGTCTTCTACTTCAAATCTTAAGCACCTGCCCCACTACTGCTCAGTTCGAGAGTCATTTTAATGTTCATGGCTGCCAATTCTGCGGCTAAATATCTGAAGACGTAGGGCATGGAAACTGTCTCCATTCCTTTACTAGTTTGGCAGACAACACACGTTACCTTCTTGGGGGTTCTGCCACCTGGCAGGTCCCTACCGACGATCATATCACGTATCGCTTTTGTATTTGATTGGATGATAGATGTAGTCAAGATGCTTCCACAGATGGAGCACACATTAGCAATGTGATGATCGGAGCTCATGTGTAACCTGTCGTGTAATAGATACGCTGCTCCATGGGCAAGAAGAGAGTCTCGCTCCATTTCTCCAAAGCGGACCCCACCACCACGTTTTCTACCTTTGATAGGTTGCCTAGTCACCTCATCCACTATTCCTGTGGACCGAACCTGCAAAAATAAAATTAAGGAATTTTTAGTTTATTTTTCTGATTATGTCTTGGTAAAGATCATGGCAAATTTAATTAGAACATTTAGTATTCAATTTAATGACCTAGACAATCAACAAATTTTAGATATATTGATCATTTCAAGATACCGATTCTTATTCATAAAAAAGGTCTGCAAAGGCACAACTCAAAAAACAGTCACATATGAACATATAAATTTCATTCCATTTTGATCACACCTAAATGCAGTAAATGCATAATATTGATAACAACAAATTGCAAACATTAAACTTTCAAAGAAAATCTAGCACCTGAAATTTATCCGAAACCATATGCCGCAGACGTTGATAGTATACGGGTCCGATAAAGATTTCACACGTCAGCTCGGTGCCGTAAACACCGCTGTACAATACCTCCACACCATGGTAATTGAATCCCCGTGCAATCAACTTAGAACCAAGTTCATCTACAAGTGAGGTGAGTTCTGATCCAGATTCTTCAGAAGAATTCTTCACAGAGCTCGAGAAAGGTGTTGCATCAACAAATTTACCATCCATGGCACCTCCCTACAATCAATCACATATGAAAATAGTGTTTCAGAATCAAAACCCTTATAGTAGATCATTTTTTCGGGTGTGTTACAAATGACATTATAAGTAAACTAAATCTCACTCAGTTAGATTTGAACCTAAACACACATGAATGGTGGAACTGATATAAAAAACCTAGAGAAGAGGGAACACTATCAGTGAGAGAGTTGAGATCATTACAAAAGATACGAGGGTTCCATGATTGATTTTGATATTGACTGAAGATCAAAATTCACGTATATATAAACCAAGATAAGCATGCGATGAAGCCAGCATTATAGAAATGATTTTATTTTTGCCTTTGGGCATTTCTGAACTACACAACTATGAGTCTTTAGAGCTTAGTTCTTTCGATATGTTGACCAAAAATAAGTCGTACACGGCTTATGCAGAGATCTTTAACAACAGTGAATGAGTTATATACTGCTGTGATGCTGGCTTTACTTCAGAAGACGTAATTACCCTAACTAGCTAAGAGAAGTTGGCAATAAAATAGTTATGATTACTGGTCATACCTTAGCAGCCATTGATTCTAAAAGCATTCCAATCGTCATCCTAGAAGGAAATGCATGGGGATTGATAATAAGATCTGGCCGCATTCCGGAAACTCCTGAAAATGGCATATCGATGTCTGGCCATAGCTGAGAGCAAACACCTTTTTGACCATGTCTGCTGCTAAATTTATCACCAATTACCGGATTTCTTGGATACCGAAAACGGATATTCGCCTGCATAAGGATAAGTGAATAGAATTTTTATGGTGGTTATATATGCTAAGCAATGACCAATAGTTTATAAAATAGTGGTGCATTAATTTACAGAACGGTGCATCGAATAACCAACACACTCGATTCTTTGGTTCTATTTATATTTCGCTATTCTATGCCATGAGGAAATATAGGTATGAAGATAATCAGACTTGTACAAGTATAGGCGCTTACTTTTTGCATACGCGTTTTGGTCTTAACGTCAACAGCAACATAATCAATGTAGGCATGGTCTGAACCTTTTAACTTAGATGTTGTAACTCTACTCGTGACTCCATTGTAGACACTACAATACGGATCACCGGGCTTTATCCTCTGGTAAGTGATTACACAAATAAATTAGTTAACACCATTTCTAAGGAGAAAAATAGTGAAAATATACTGTATGCATATATCAAACACCTGGCCAGCATAGGGAAGTCCATCAGAATCAATCAAATGATGACTTGACTTGTCCAGATTGCTTCTCCCAAATGTTTGTTGCGAGCGATCCGACTTGCTCCCTTTTTCTGTCAGGTCTATATTTTCTGTCTGCAAAGAACAACACAACATTTCAGGCAAACAACTAACGTTGAAAAAATAAACTATCAAGATATTCTATCATGTCGTAAGAATCTCTAATAACATCATAACCTATTCAACTTTATTTATTCTCTCTGCAGTTCCAATAACCTACTGTGGTTGACTTTTATTTCTTGAAAAAAAATATATACATCCCAGACTTTGCTTTTGTTACAAAGCCAACAAAGATTCAAGTGAAACCCAATACTAAAAAATGAATTTACTACCTTATTAACTTAAATAGAATACTGTTTTCTATTCTAAAAAATATTTTTTATTCGGAACAAAAAACCAAAATAAAAGAGAAGGAATGAGAGGAAGGATAACACGTATGGAGGTTGCAAATCCTCTAAGCAGTACATTTCACAACATGTTCTACATTAAATGAATATATTGAGTACTAGCAGACCTGGTATATGTATCCACGGCACATTCCACGGTCAACAGATGATTTATTTAGTACCATAGCATCCTCCATATCATATCTGCAGTGAATGAGAAGAACAAATGAAAATGAAACAACATTCTGAGAGACGATTAGGAAAACAATGCGTGAATTAGTTACCCTGAATATGCCAACACTGCAACAATGGCATTGGTTCCTAGTGGATAATCGTCAATGTTGTATTTCTCATACGTCTTTGTGCGCACAATTGGCGTCTGTGGAGTCTGCAAACACCGTCCCATGGTTAGACTAGAAAAAAATGTCGAGACGAAGCGCAGAGATAATGTTTAACACAATCAATAATAAATGGGATTAAGTGAATCTCTCAGAGGTTCAATTTACTTCAACTGACCACATCAACCGAGTGAATAATTACGCTGGAAAATCTTGAGTGATAAAAGAAACAATTAGATCAAACAAATAGAAAAATTTAGTAACAAATTATTCCTAGAAAGTTTGCTGGTTGCAGCTTCATCTGACCATGAGGCTACAGAAAGGAATCAACTCTATTAAACCAAAATATGATCCTCAACAATTGAAGCTTTTTGAAAACAAAACTCTCGAGCAAGTAACCTGGTAATCCTAATCCTTATTAGGAGTATCTCAGAATATGCTTATTCCCCAATTTGACAGAAAATAAGAAATAATTTAAACGCCAAAAAAAATATTTGTATTTTCAACTATTAAAAGCCAGGTATTGATAATGATGTTAGTCCTTGCAGCATTAGGATAAGTTAAAGCAAATCCGCTTCAGAAGTAAATAAATCAGGAAAAAGTAACAGATAGAGTAAACTTTTTAACGACACTCAGAAGGATGGAAAATGATTAAGACTAACCTGAAGATGATACAGCTTTTGATCGGCTCTACAATTTATAGCTTGACAAGAGAAACCCATTGTTTGTTTTCCCATCTATTAAAGATAAAGGCGAGAAAGAGTCAAATTACAAAGATTTGCATTATGGATCAAAAACATATCGAATCCCAAATAAAAATAAGATGAAAGACCTGACACTGGTACATATTACGAGGACTCTGATTATGGTCAGACCAAGGTGTGAGATTTCCAACAACACTCAATATTCCAGTTGGATGAATTTCTTCATGAGTAGCCGGGAATACATTCTTCCTACCTCCATCTCCACCATCAGGACAACTAATTTCCATGTAGACCTACATGCATACAAGTATATCTTTCAGAAGCTCTGATGGTGTTTAATGCAAACAAGCAAATTAATATAGTAAAAAAATCGACTTCATGCTTCAATAAGATTAGATGTACAATGCCATGTGGCGACACCCACCTGCTCGAAGGGCCCAATATGCTCAATATTGTTGCTCTCACCAGGAGGTATCAGGCGGTTTCTCACCGGTCGAACAAATCTTGATGCAGATGTGAACAGGTATAAGCCAGGGTATGCACCACCCATGCTCAGAGGTATATAACCAACCTCAAGATCCTCAGGTATCTGATACATGTTAACTATGATAAGTTGTCGCCAGAACTGTTTCTTCTTCTCTTTTTTTTTCTTTTTTTTTTTTTTTGGGAGGGGGGCAAAAGCAAAAGGAAGTAGAGACAAAAAGTACCGCAGAAGTTGCTGAAACCTTTAACCTCCGCAGGTGAGTGACAGCTTTTCCAACGATATCAGATGCAATAGAACCTACAACACGCCCATCTAGAAGAATAGGAAGAACTTCAGGGGGACCAGCTTGCACAAGCTTTGGCAATGATGGAATCATTCCAATGCTCACCAGCACTCTTGAAATCGACTTTCGAATTTCAAGGAAGTCTTTTACTTGTCCTTCAGAATCATAATGTGAAGTTATCCCTGCCAAAGAGTCAAAGATATTTATTGCTTCAGAAAATTTCTATGACTAAGTTTTTATGACTACATTGGCCGTCACCATCTGCTAATCAAAATTTCTCAAGGAAAAAGATGAAATTAGAAGACGAGTTCTTACGGCAAGAGGAAGTCATATGATTCAGCAGCCCACATGGCTCCCCATCAGGTGTATGAACAGGACAGAGAAATCCCCAGGACCTGCACAGAATTATATATATCGGTATGAATGGAAAATGGGGTGAGAAATGGAGGAAAAACAAGAAAAGAACAGCAAAATATGATCACATGTCTAGAGTACTTTAGTGAGAGTAGTACGTACTCAGGCAACAACTTTCGTACACTTGTGGTGCGAAGGCCAGCAAATAAAGAACCTCGATGGACAGCTCGAAAGTGAGAAATAAAACGCAGAAAGTTTAATCTCTCGGCCAGAACTGTCATCCCAGATTTCTAGCAACAGAAACTTGGAAAAATCAGAGATTTCTAGCATGGCTAATAAAGATCAGAAAAATTAAATGATTTTAGATACTAGGATTTTCAGAGAGCTTTTCAGTAGAAGAGTTTTGAACATTAACCCCTCAAACAAACAGTTATCACTCATCAGATGTATATTCCAACCGTAAACTCCTCAAATGTAAGATCTTAATCTGTATACGTGTACGTAGCTCCTTTTATACTGAAGGAGAATGTCACTACCATACCTGCGGCAAATCTAGACCAGTTTTTGTAACCAAATTTCCCGTCTTCAACAAATTTTCAATAGCTGCACCAATTTGCTTTGGAAAAGCTTTGTCGATGACTTTCTTAACATCTGCCACTGCATTTACCAGAACAACACTGAGCATATCAAAACAGAAAGATACAAGACAGGTCCCCAGAACGTTGTGCATAAGAGTAAAACAAGAACAGTTCACTTATTAGGATCACATCTAATACCTAAAGTCCATAAAAACTAGGTCATGCTTATGATTATTGTGTACCAAAAGCAGAACCATAAATCTAAATATAACATTATCTATTGTTAGGGAGATGATTAAAGATGAAAAAGAAAATTCCACTTCGGCACACAAGCACTGCTCTTCGAAGATAGTAAAGGAACATATAAAGTTGGACCCACGATTAGAACAAAATTGATGATCTGTCACATGGAACTTCCTATACTAATGGTAAGCAAGCCTGCCTAATGGTTTTAACTCTCACACAAACTCATATTTTATACTTAGAGCTTTGCTGCAGCTGGGGAACACAATTAAAAATTTGAATCCAAAAAATCACGGGGCCTCTATAAACACCTGTCCAAGAACTTAGAACATGGTCTTTCACAATAAGATGATAAAATAAACACCAGCTACAAAAACCTAGAAACGTATGGTTATGGGAGCTGGAGATGGACGATGAAGTAATATTGACATGAAACTAATAGATTAGAGACGAACCACAAATAAAAGAAAAATACAGAGAGCTAAAATCGAAATGGGTATAGAAGCATACAGCTGCTCATCTCAAAATTCTTCTTTTTATTGTCAACAACATCCTGAAGAGCCTGTTTGGCCTTGAGCAAAAAGTCTTGTAGTTTTTCCTGCAATATAACAAATGTATTTTATATAACTCAAAATGAAATCACTAATACACCATGTAACATACTAGACAACACAACTAACTAGTTACTCAGAAATCATCTGTGTCACCCCTCTATCCAGTAAATAACAAATTAGATATAAATCAATTCCACGCTTAAGCCTGCGGATTTCCGCTTTAGGCATGATCAGGAGGACCAACAAAGTAATAACGACTAACTACAGATATGGAGCTTCACAGTAAACATTATCACCATGCTTTGTCAAAAACACCACCGGTTACAAGTCTACAAATTTCAGTCGGCAACTGATGTATCATCGGGCCATGTATTTTATTTCACAATTAACTAGCCTAATGAGACAGGAAAGTAAACTAAATTTGCAACAAGTAGATAGTTATTCCCAAAGAAAACCTGAAACATTCACTTGATGGGTATAAAAAAGTTCTTCACTGTGTGCCTAGGAGTACTGCTTAAAACATGTTCATCGATGATAACTAGATTGGACAGCATTATTACACATTATTTGCATACATCGAAGTCTTTCTTTACAGTTGGGGCTATGATGTCGACACATGATTCATATGAAGACTTATACCAAACGAAGCATGTACATTCAGTATTAGATAAAACGAATTTATTTGATAAAGAAAATATCTTAAATCAAATTTAGCAGAGTATGTACATTCACTATTCATTAAAAATGAATTTATACAAAAAGAAGCATCTCCTTGGAATGAAATACCAAGGTTTTTACCTTGACATAAATGGTTATTAAGTGTCCAGGCAATAGGACTTCGTGATTTTGTAAAGAATCTGTATTGTCAGGAACCGAAGTCTGGTCTACGAGAGAAAACAGTTTCTGCAACATGAAGCTAAATTGACATTTGAATTAGTTTCAAAGGGATAAAGATGTCTACTGATGTTGCTCTATAGATATTATCAAAGAAAATATATATATACTAGCAACAACAGAAAAAGTAAACACTAACATGAGTAAATTGAACTTGTCAATATTTTCATCAAGATGAACAAATACGTAATCTCTTAATACAGCATCAGCAATCTGCAAAAGAGAAGTAGAAAGAAATGAGTGAAAGATTGAAAAAATGTACACTCCGTGCAAAAGAAGATGTGTGTATAGGTGCGTGAAATATCTTCTAAGTGAGAGCAGTCTACAAGGGATACCAAAACTAAGAAGAAACATAATAGTGATCATCGCGTAGTATAATTTGCATAGAAAACAAAAACTTACAACGGAGTAGCCCTCTTTTTCCAGTCCCACCATAAGAGGTTGGAAATGCTCCCCTGAAAAATAAAAAATATTTTAAGACTTCCATCCGCACATGAAGGATAAAAAGGCAGTAGTTAAATTCAATACCAATGTGCTGCAGACACTGAGCACGGGTATAAAGGGACAAGTTCTGAAGTTCATCCAATATGATTTTAGCTCTTTCACCAACGAGTTGAGTGCCAACAGATCCTTTAACCCGGTCGTACTTCTCATTGTAGCAGCATGTTAAGCTCACATAGATTTCATGATCCGTTGTCTCAGTCAGAGCCTACATGGAGTGGACAATGAGAAAAGAGAGTAGTGAGAGATTCGACTCATAATGTAATGATAACATCCTACTACTAATATTAATCATTGTTTAACCATGTATTTTAGAATTTTCTATCACATTATTTTAAGTCCGACTATAAACTGCTCTCCACTTTCCGCTATTTTACCCCATTTTGTCACTCCTAAACTCGTCTAATATCCTTTTCCCCCATTCTCCAAAATCCGAAGCCAGACAGCCTGTAACTGTTTCAAAGCTTCCTCATAAAGAGGATCAAGACCCGACTGTATACCAAAGTATTTTCAGTCTGAATTTTCGTTTACACAATGATAAACATCAAAACATATCCCTCAACTATCGAGTATACATAGAAAGGTAAGGTCGGCATCGAGCAAAATCAATAAAACCAGCCATACATTTTGGAACTTGTAGGTAAGTAGCTATACATAACTATTTTGGAGAAACTTCAAGAATCAAGAGTAATTTACAATAATAAATACCGTCAAAGGTTATGAGAGAACTTTTACTGTACCTTTAATATGATGCCAACAGGAAGTAGGTATTCCCTTCCTTGTATCCTGAAAGAGGAACAAAGTTTAGATTTTAATTATTTGACCATACAGGACAAAGTCCAATACACCGCTAAGTAATAAATTCCCACCATAATCCAAGCCTTGCACTTCCATTATTGAGGTAGTATAGTTTAACTGTCACAGCGGACTGGTCTTCTCTAACACATCTGATTGTTCATAACCAAAAAACAAAATTAATATCCCATAGCAATATTCTTTTAAGTGATATATTTTTGCAACATATAAATATGATAGAAAAAAAAACTTGAAGAGCTTTAAGAAGCATGGCCCAAGTTTCAACATATCGACATAGAACATGCAGCTGGACAAATATTTCTTTTATTTCATTTACGATTAGAGGAGCTCATATCAGGTAACGATATGTTGTCATTTCAACCAAAATGACCAGCAACTTTGAGGGAAGTCAAAGGCATAAAAGATAACTTAATCATCTTACAATGATTTCTGACTTGGTGCAAATTACGATGGTCCATGTCTATTCAAAGCATGAAAGATTACAAGCAACAGTGTGGCACGCAGGTCTACTAAATCATACAATCTATAAAAGATTTGATTTTCCACCTTGAAGTTACAAAAACTAAAAGATTGAGAGGTGTGAAAGTTGAAATTAAATCGAACCTTATGACAACAGCTTTATCAGTATAACCTTCACGTCGTTCACGAAATGAATTCCGGACAACGCTCGTTGGCTAGATAAGAACACAAGCAGGTGAGTAAACAACAACAAGAGAGAATAAGTTTTTACTCAAACTAAATTCACTAGAGGAATGCATACAATGACCATAGAAATATGGTTACATAGATGCATACTGATGAACTTACATAGTTTCGCTTAGGCAATATAAGAAGACGAACAACTCTCTCAAGCCCATTCAAGATGAAGTATCTAAAGAAAATGTAAATGGTAAGCCTCAATAAAACTAAAAAAACTGTCAGATAAAAGTTCACAAATATATATATATATATATATATATATATATATATATATATATGTGTGTGTGTGTGGGGGGGGGGGGGGGGGGGGGGGGGAAAAAAAAAAATTTGGGGAAAAAAAAATTTGGGGGGGTTTCCCCCCCCTTTTTAAAAGGGCCTCTTTTTAGGAAAAAAAATTTTTTAAAATCCCCCCCTTTAAAAAAAAAGATTTTCCCCGGGCAAAAAAATTTTTTAAGGGGGGGGAACCCCGGATACCAAAAAAAATTTCAAAAAATTTCCCCGGGCCGGGGGCAAAAATTTATAAATTTTGCCTTTTAAAGCCCCAAATTTAAGGGGGAAAATTTTTCCGGGTTTTCCGAACCCCCCCCCCCGGAAACTTTTTTGGGGAAAAACCCCCCCCTTTTTTTTTTTTCAAAGGCCCCTCCTAAATTTTTTGAACCCCCCCTCCAAAAAAAAATTTGGGGTCCCCCTGGGAAGGGGAACCCCCTAAAAAATTTTTTGCCCCCCCCTTCCCCGAACCTTTTAAAAAACCAGCGATCCCCTTATGGGACCCCAGGGGGGCCCTCTTAAATGGGGAAACCCAAAT
>NW_012194164.1:783883-840664 GCF_000504015.1 Erythranthe guttata | reverse complement strand
TTTGGGGGGGGGGGGTGGAGGAGAAAGATATAGGCAGAAAGAACAATTAGGCATGCTTACCCTCCCATTTCAGAAGGCTCTTCTTTTAGTGAAACTAATTTCTTAGTATTCGCATCTTTAAGATGACAGTATTTCGACTGCATAACAAAATTTATAATGTCAGGTAAACCATGAATACAAAAACAAATTCAAACAATATTCCCGGCTCGGGGTCAGAAATTATATACATTTGTCTTTTAAAGCTCTAACATTAATGTGGAAATATTTCTCTGGTTTCTCTGATCCCTCACTCCGGTAATCTTTCTTGGAGATAACCATCGACATTATTAGTATTCGACAGTCTCTTCATAGCTTTTATGATCACTACTTCAAACAAAAACTATGTGTACCCAATGAGAAGGGAAACCTAATAAAGATATTTTGACCCCCACTTCGCAAGACCTAATAAAGATACAAGCAATCTCATAATGCAACCTAGGCATGCACATCTAACATGTAGACATCAATATCTTATAATATTTACAGATAGATACTAATGCAAACAAATTTAAAGAATGGAACTACAACGTATTGTGGCTATTAACCGTATTCGATTTTATCATGGAAACAGTAACTATTATTTTTAAGAATGGTCATGCAAAATGAAATTTTGTAAAAATTGATATTCAGAACGTGTCAGCCCACCATCACTGTTTAACATCCAAATTTCACCAATCTTTACTTCAGAATATAGTTTCCATAAGTTTTCCACAAAAATGATCATAAAAGCTATGAAGATTATGGCAGACTCCTTGTTCCTAAGATAGAGATATCACCAAGATTTTACAATTTTATGGAAACTTATTCACAGTTCAAGAGCTCAGGTAAGACTGGTATTTGTTGAAAATGATGTATTCAAGTATAAACGAAAATTAACTGTCACTATTAAGAAACGAGAAATTAAGCAACTGAATTATATCCATCCATCAAATTTTAACATTTTCCGTCTTTGAAAGTTGACTTCATTAACAACTAGTTATTATACCAATAAACAGTCGAAAACATAGAACTTGACATCCTAAAAGGGCAAAGCAGCCATGAGTCCACTTTACGAGACTGGAACAAGTCATTGACTAATTAAAGATCATCATTTGTTTAACTGAACAAGATATCAATCGAAGGCAAGCAATTACATGGATCAAGTGTTAAGTCCCGTACCTTCAACATGATAGGAAATTGCCCAAGACTAACTCTGTCTCTAATAACGACACCCTCATCATACTGGTATTTAATGTCCACCATGAACTTCCCCGCATATGTGAGATTTGCTTGTCGACACTGCTCCAGCCACATTAAGATTCTGTTAACATTTCGCGGTGGGGTGGATTCAGTTATAAAGGAGTTATGATGTCAAAAAAGTGTACCTCAAAAGGATATAAAGGATCTGCAATGGTTTTGGTAGCACGATCTTTTTGAGGAGGAAATATTTCCGGATTTTCAAACCAAAGTATGTCACGAGTTAAGGATCAACTTTAAACTATACCAAATGATGAAGTACAACAAAAATAGATCATAAAACAACCGAAAGAAAAGATCATGCCCCTAAAATCTTAAACAGTATAATACATTTGAACAATATCCCTGCACAAACCAAAGTTCTGGACACCTCCAGTAATATCTCTTCGATTTAAAACCAATAATAAAAAAATCAAAAGTTGTTATCAAGATGTATCATATAATTACGGATAACAAGACAACGAAGAATTTTTGGATAAAATCAAATAATTTCAGTGTTCATACCAACTCATATAGTAATACCCATCCCAAACAAATCTCATAGCTTTCAGTGTTCATACCAACTCCGAGAACAATTTGAAACAACCAATTGTAAGCATAAAATAACTTATACTCTCACTTCATACAATTTTGCACCAAAAGAGAGAATATTAAGATGCTAATTAAGTATAAACTAAGAAAATATGAGCGACTCAACGACAAAACAACGTAGATTTGTTTAGCCACAAATTCAAACTTGAAAAGAAAACAGAACAAGAATCCGACATAGCATATTTCACCAGGAAAAAAATGATAAGCACGGATATCAGAATTCATGAATTCCAGCTCTTCACTGATACGAATAATCGAAAGCTACCAAAACACAGACACGAAATTATCTGAAAAAAATTCGGTAATTCTGTTGTTCTGCTTCGCGAAATCCAATTCAATTAACACAACGAGACCTACACTCTGGGAATTAAACAAAGTAATCATACATACATACACACACACACATACATACATACATAAATTTGCTATGGGAAATCATCATCAAAATAATTAAAAAAAAGGATATTTCTAAGCTTTTGCTTGGTGGAAGAATCGACAACTTCGACAGGCTTCAATCCGAGCATCATCTTTTCGAAACCATGCTCCACCATATAATCGAACGAGTCTATATGATGTTTGAATATCTCTCTTAATGCTTCATAGTCCTTCTCCTTATCCAGGTGCGGCGACCACGATTTCTTCGTGTTGCTATCTTTGCTTGCCGCCGCTGCCTGAGAAGAAATATCTTTTCTAGCCGCCATTGCCTGAGAAGAAGGAAAAAAAAAAGCTAAATTACAGAAACATCGGTCGGTGCCGGTGCGGCGGCGTGGGTATGAAAAAAGGCGGGGGGGCGGCTGGCGGTTGTGTGAGAGAAAGTGAGGGCGGAGGACGGTGGAAGGTTTTTGAGGGTTTAGGCTGCTTTTGAATTTGGCATTAATTCTTTTTTATTTATGTTTTTTTTTCTTTTTTCGGTATTCTACAACCAAGCCCATAAGATATGTCTAAATAAACAATTACCACCCTCTTGTTTACGAAATTACAATTATCCCCCTTTTGTTTAGGAAATTACAATTATACCCTAACATATTTCATCGTCTAATTACAACCAAGCCCATAGAATTTTTAACAATCACATATGTTTATGTTTATTTTTTCGTTAAAAGAAACATAAAAAATTGTCCTTATAAATAAATGGCTACAACCATACGTAAAGGAATTACACTGCCAGCAAGTCTTTTGTGACGAGTTTGACCAATAAATTATCTGAAATGCTATTTATAGTACGGTTTTTACCGGCTTGCAGTGCGATTTATTTCATTTGTAACTTTCCTAAAAAAAAACCAAATTCGCCCGCTATTTCGTGTATTATTACACGAAATCCACTCAATAATTTCGTGTCTTTTCACACGAAATATAAGTGTTTATTGTTATAGAACACGAAGGACGAAACTGTTAGATTGAAAAAAATCGTGTATTTCGTGTAAACGTACACGAAATGTGACATCATATTTCGTGGAGTTTTCTACGAAATGGAAGACCATATTTCGTAGATTTTTCCACGAAATATGAAGTGACATTTCGTGAAATTCAGTACGAAATAACTAATTGATTTATTTTTTAATTAACCAATTTATTTCAGACACTCAAATTGACCTAAAAATTCAAATAAAAAATCCAAATTGAACTAGAATTCAAATACAACTACAAATTGATCTAAATTTCAAATACAAAATTGACCTAAAAATTCAAATACAAACACAAATTGAACTAGAATTCAAATACAACTACAAATTGAACTAGAATTCAAATACAACTACAAATTGATCTAAATTTCAAATACAAATACAAATTCAACTAGATTTCAGATACAACTACAAATTGAACTACCGACCAGACTTTAATTGTTCGTACAAGAGTAGTCGGGGTTTGTACGTTTTGAGTAAGTGCCTCAAGTTTTTAGCTCTATGGTGTACCCATGTCGGATGGATTGGTGGTAGTGGACTATTTGCGACCAAATTAACAAACATGAAATGATTGTTGTGCAATGTCACAACAATCATACATGATAAGTGACCACTGCCAAACATAGGAAGGTAAGTCATACTCCCTACTTGAGTCAAAAGTACCACTAATGCACTGTATCTGGTAGCAATGGCCAATTCCATTTCATTCATGTCCATCCAATAAGCTTGTGGACAAGGCCCTGAGGTCCAGTCACATTTGCGTATGACCTCAACGTATCCGGTACTGCCAAACATCGCCGTGTAGACACTAGCATGCTCGTATAACTCAATAAGCAACTCCCCTCTCACTTGCGGCCATCTTTCTTGATCCTCGTACACGGCTTGAGCAACGCACCGGTACCCACAGTTGCCATCCGCCATCACGTTAACATAATCTTGAATAAGACGGACCATAAATCTGGGCACGAAAGAATAAAAGTCGATTCCTTCATGTGCAGGTATTGTAGGGGCAGCAGATTCTTGTGTGGGAATACGAGAACCACGACCTTTCATCTTCGATTGAGGCGTTCCATCAGTGCTTCTCTCAACCTTTGTTTTAGGAATCTTTGCACCAGATGAGGTTTGGCAACCCTTGGAACCACAAGACGACTTAATTGTCTCCTCATCAATATGATACTGCCATCCAGAAGGGTCTCTCTTTGTCGAGTTATTCTTTGGTCGTCCTTTGGTCTTAACAAATGATGGCTCGGACAGATGCGACGTAGACGGATAAACGATGCCACGCAATGAGGCCACGGCATTTATCTTACTCGTGTAATTCATCTTCTTCAAATTGCAATTCAGGTCATCAATCTGTCTATCCACAATCTCCTCGCGGTTTACTTGATACTCAGGTAGCTCCGAAGGCTCAACTGCCATGGTACTCCAGAATGGATGCAAGTCTGAAATGACGAATGTGTCATTATCTTCCATTTTCTGCACAATTTTGCACGCGCATGAGAGCCCATGAGTATTCCAAAGATAGCGTGTGCAAATACTCGGATCTTGCATCGCCGGAGACTCCATCTCTTCATCCAATTTCTCTAATGCCAGATGCGTAACATAACAAATCAAACCCTGAAAACACGGCCATGCTGCAGTATGCTTCCTTATCTTGGATGATAATAAAAAATCGCACTTCAGCTCACTAATTTGGATATAAACTTGGTCCCGAAGTTTGCCTTGCACGTTATCCAGACCTCCGGTCGAAGCATTTAACCAACCCTTCGCTGAAGAATGAGCACTCTCCACCCTATCCAATTACAACAACAATCAAAGCATACAACGACAATCAAATTACAAAATAAATATTATTTTTATATAATATCTTTTATCATTTAAATAACTTAAACATGTAATACCTGTTGGTGCTCGTGTTGCCAAAATGATACACATTGCGAGTATAGGCTCGAACAAACTTCTCCTTATATATCAACCACGTATCATTCAAATACTGTATCAGCCTAGGATACCCTGCATACCGTCCAACAATTTCATTGTAATTGTAATGATACTCTTCTGCGGTTTCTAATTTCATCAGCTTAGCCCACAGCACACGTCGGAATATTAGACCTTGGTCCTTGTTGCCTCCCATAAATTTCGTCGCATTTGCCTCAACATTTCTGTTTATGTGGAATATACACAACAAATGATACGAAAATGGGAAGACATTTGGCAGTGCTTTCAAAAGACCCAACTCTCTGTCTGTCAAGATCGTATCAGGATCGACACCATCTAGCAACTCTTTCAAACAATTCAAAGTCCACTCGTAGGTGTCTGCATCTTCATACGACATAAATGCAACAGCAATTGTATAATTCCTCCCAACTGGAGTTATCCCAATTATTTCCAAAAGAGGCATTCCATACCTACAACAATGTTGTTTTTACATATTTAAACAATACAAGACATTAAAACACAATAATCATAATTTAAACAATCGTAATTTTTACTTACTTATTGGTTTTGTATGTGCAGTTCATCAATATAACATTCGGGAACAACCGTAATAACTTAATAGATTCGGGACATGCAAACATAATATCTGTAATCGTGTTGCTCGTTTCACTATCGACGCGATGCCAATATCGATACTCGCCTTTTTGAAAGTTATGCATCATAAACTGAATAACAGTCATGCCCTCTATTTCCTCAGATTTAATCTTGGCCAACTCATTGTAAACATGCTTCATAGAGGTTTGTATCGTCGGATCATCTTTTCTCAGTCTATCCATGATCAGCATTGGCTTCACGTGAGAATTTCGCAATTCTTTAATTCTTGCTTTCTGTTGTGGAGTTATACGACTAGTCGTACCTTGTCCGTGAGGAAACAAAGTCGGACGATGACTATGCCTGCCATCGCTGACAGTCAACCGCCATAATTCATCAATCCTTGACCTTTTGCCAATCAATTTGAACGGACAACCACATTTTTTTGTTCCTGTGTTTCTAGGATCTTCCACATCGATATTCGTTTGTCGGTCATGTCCGTATTTGTCACACGTCATGTACTGTGCATTCTCCCTTTTAGACTGACAAATCAAATGGTGACAATGACTAATTGCAGTTGCTTTCGCTCAGTTGATTAATTATTCCCTACTACCGAACACAATATCAACTTGGAAGAAGTGAGAGAAATCTTCATATTCATTTTGATCCAAAACCGATGGATCAAAATACAAATTGTCGTCATATGGCTGCGTAAATACAAAAAAAAGGTGAGATACTTGCACACAAAAAATTAATAATAATACTAGGTATTTCGTGTAAAATGACACGAAATTTATGATACATTTCGTGTAGTACTGCACGAAATGAATAACAAAACAGTTTTTACTGCTATTTCGTGTGACTTTACACGAAATAAAAGGTATCATTTCGTAGTATTGTACACGAAATGACTGGAAAACAGGAATAAAGTGTTCATTTCGTGCAAAACACCACGAAACAACTTGAATAATTTCGTGATATTCTACACGAAACGACTGAAAATCGAAAAAAATCACACTAAAACGTAATTTTTTACCTCATTTACGGGATCGATGTTGGCCATCTTGATAATCGTTGGGTTTTAATTGATTTCTACGAAAATAAATCACGATCTACGAAAGTCGAAATATTTGGAGGTTGAGAGGATTTTGTAAAAGGTTAAAGTGTTTTTTGACAAATGAATTATTTCGCACTGTAGCTGGAAAAAATCGCACTATGAATAGTAAGCTCCTAAATTATTGAGAAAGAGAATCGAACTTAAATTTGTTAGAGGTCGCACTTTTTTTTACTGCATCAACTAGGTGATCATTGTATCGCATATTAACGTCAGGAAAATTATTTTTTACTTCCCTTAAAAAAGAATTTGTTTTTACTAAAATAAGTTGCATATATAATAAGATAACTAATCTATATAAATGTAGAATTTGATTTTTTTTTTAATAAAAATAGAAGAAATAGTAGGAGTTTGAATTATTTTTTTATATGTAAACTTATTTTAAAAAAATAATGATAATAATAATAATAATAAAAATAAAATAAAATAAAATAAAAATTGTAAAAGGCATTTTAAATTTGCAGTGATTAATAATCTTAAGCAAACAAAAGTAACAGCCACTATATTCAAGAATCCAGACAACCTCAAAACTCTTACCACCCCAAATCAGCCAAAAAACCCATACGCAAAAAACATTTAATAAACTAATGATTTTCAAGAAGAAAAAAAAAAACAGGACCAAGAAAAGCATATATCATGGTATCATAACAAGCTGTCAGTTCTGGCAGGCAGTCTCCTCATGAAGCTAAGAGCAAGCGAAGGAACCGGATTCCGAAACCTGGGATGCCTCATCGCGTAAAACCCCGCAACAGCGCACACAACTTTCATCGGAGTCACATACAAAACCACACAAGCAACGAAGCAGAACACGAGAAAAAGAGCCGTTGCCCGTGGGTCCCTCCAGCTCAGCAGATTGTACAGCCTCTCCCCTTGAGTAGCTATGTCACCGAAAACCGTCTGAACCCTCGAAGCGATCGCTCTAAGCCTATCGTATCTCATCTTCACCACATCGATTTGCTTTTGGGAAGTCGGAAAAGTGTCGAACTCCTCGTCCAATTCGTCGTTCAGTGCGTTGTCTGCTTGAGACAATCTCACGTCCATGTGGGGCGGGTGTCTTGGCCTGCCTCGATAATTCCAAACACCGATCAAGAAAAGGAACAGAAACACGGTGCTCAATATCATCCATGGGAAGCATATGTATGCAAGGAACGCAATGTGGACCAAGACTGTAACGAAAGGGTTCGTCCAACTGCATATTTGGTCGAACCACTTGACGCATTTGACAACCACGGACAACGTTCCGGCCATTCTGTAATGATTGGCTTTGCTTCTTCGTACACTCCACATGTTGGACCCCACGTCGAGCATGAACTCGACGACTTCTTTCCTCAGCGGCGGCTCAGCCCTGCTCAGCCTTGTGGAGACTATCTGAGTAGCTTGGTTCCTCAGGCTCTCGATCTGGTGGCAGCTTAGCGGGTGTTGGTAGTGAAGATTCGGCAGAAGGGGCTGAGCGTACATCATCAAGATGTTGAAAAGAGACGCGCACGAGAATCTGACAGCCAATTGGATTTCGCCCATTTTCTTGACACCAGTGGGTGACAGCACTGTGAGCGGATAACTATGCGTGTAAACTCGCCCAGTCTCGAGTGTGGAGAGTCGAATCCTCACTTTCCCGATTCTTGAATCCTTTGCGTTTCCATTCACTCCTTGGAGATGGCAGTTGTCGAACACACCTACTGTTACTACAGTACAAGGATCGAAAACTTCCCACGTGTATTGCTCGTTCCATTTAGGATTGAAGCTGTTGAGGATTGTTCTTGTCCGAATCCATTTCTGCCCGTATTTCGCCACGCAGTAAGCATCGGTGAATCCTCTCCCGTCTTTCGTCTTCATCGCTGTGAGATTTTGAGCATTTAAGATTCCCAGCTCTAACACACCAATCGCAGGCTTCCAAAGCTGCCTAGCGGTCGGCCTTAAATCGCTGCTGTAGTGAGTTAATTCGTCGAGCACGTGATAGCCACCATCCAAACTGATCCTCAAGTGAACCCTGCTGTTCAGTTTATTCACATTCCTCTGCCCGTTTTCAGAAACCGTGTGCTTCTCGAGATTGTACCACCTGCTTAACGGGGGTTTGAAATCCAACCGCTTCTCCACACCGTGCAACGGGATCGAACACTGCCCCAATTCGTCTTCCTTTTTCGGTCCGATTTTCTCCACCAAACACAAAACCAACTGCTCGTCGAACGGCTCCGAAACAGTAAACATCAAATCTTCATTCCAAAGTGGGTTGATATTTTTGCTCTGAGAAATTCTGGTCCTCAACATCATATTCCCGTGTGCTCCCCTCACGAAAATATCCGGCTGCTGCCTGTTTCGGTCGCCGAGCTGTAGTTCCTGGGCCTCGATTACATTGACTCTGAGGTACCAGAGGCGTGGGGATAGATACACCTTTGACCTGATACTGGCGATGCCGTCGCCGTTAATGGTGGTGGCGTCCAAATGCCAGGCTTCGGGGAAAGCTTCGTCGGCCTGAGTTCCCATCCAGATGGCGAACATTAACTCTCCGGCGACTCTTTCCCCTCTCCGATTCTCCAATCTGTACCATTCGGGGGCCAAGGGGCTGTCCGGCGGAACCCTTCTCGGGACGTCGACGGCGTCGAAGACCGTTAACCCGATCAAATTGTCGCCGTTTCTGGCCTTGTCTTTCACAGAAATCTCGATGAACGGGGCCTGAATCCGATCCTTAAGGATTGAGAAAACCTGATTCCACTCGGGGGTGGGGGTTTTCTCGAAATGCCTGGTGGTGGAAGTAAACCCTCCGAGCTTTAGTTCGACGAAGGGGTCGGCGGCGGCGGGCAATTCCTTCGCCTTCACCACGCGGACGTATAGATAGTCCATCTGCTCCACCAGGTCGAAGGCGGTGCCGACGCGATCGTTGCCGGAGAACCTCCCTCCGCCGAGGCTCGGCCGCGTCTCCCGCAGGTTGAAATCCTCCTCCGGCGTTGCATTTGCGTTGGAATTCTGATTCTGATTCTGATTCCTGTTTTGGTTTTGGTTTTGATTCTGGTTTGGGTTCTGGTTTTGATTTTGGTTTCGATTCGGGTTTGTCATCCTCGGTTAACGGGAGAATGGAGAAAACCTGGAAAAAAAAAACAAAGGGTTGCAGAGGGAGTGTTACTGCAAAATGTTGTGTTCTGTGGCAAAAGACTATCTATCGCAAACAAATCATTTTCTGATTCGTGAAAAATTTTGTTGTTTCAAAAAAAATTAATAATTAATAATTTGAATAGCGCCTGAAAAAATGGGGATGGATATACGAAGAGGCTAAAATGAGCCGTTACGTAATTACGTTTTTACCTACAATTTTGGTAACGGTGATCCTTCCTAGTAAATAGTAATACAGACGGCAATTTTAGTATTTATAACTAGTAAATAGTAATTATATATATATTACTACCACCCCGAAGTATGGTCAAATTACGAAAAAACTTCTTATGTTTCGATAATTACAATTAGCTCCCTCAACTTTGAATTTTTTTACGCTCCCATTCTTATGGTGTCGAATTCAACATAATTTTCTACATTCTGTGTAATGTTCTCTAGTTTGTTCTCGTTTTGTGCAAAAACGCAGTTTCTGATGCACCATAGTTTGATATATATGCAAGCAAAAAGACACATCTTATGATTATCTTGCTTTAAAATGTGGAGCTTGAATGGGATAAAACTAGTAGAAAATTGAGAATATTCGATATAATCTAGAAGATTCCACTAAATTTGACACCACAAGGATGGACGTGTAAGAAGATTTATAGTTGAGGGAGTGGTTGTAATTTTTCCAAATATGATGAATTTTTTCGTAATTTGACCATACTTCAGGGGTGGTTGTAATTTACCAAAATAATAATAATAATAATAATAATAATAATAATAATAATAATAATAATAATAATAATAATAATAATAATAATAATAATAATAATCCGAATCCATTTTATTCTTTAGTAAATTGTTTTTTTTTTTTTTGGTAGTTCTTGCAATTATCAAAGAATATTAATTATTATTAGCATTTCTTTGGTAGCAAGAAAGCAAAAGAGAGAGGGTCACTTTCCTAACCTAGGATGTATATATAGGCTGTGTGTATACAGTATACGTACTGCACTGCACTGCAGTTTTGGTTCCCTGTTAATTAATGGAACTAAATACTTTCATCTATTTTTTATTAAAAATAATTCTCATTTTATTAGAAACTACTATAGGTGATTTTTTTTAATTAATTAAATTGTTATACCAAATTATTGTAATGTTATACCGAGTGGGAATCCCATTATACCATAGAATATTTTTGGACTTTTACAATATATTCATGTATTGATTTATTTTGAAATATAATATTCAGTGACCCAATACAAATTGATCAATGAATACTAGTAAAATCAAATTAAATGCACTATTAGAAAATAAATACAGAATAAAAACTTTAATTTAGTATATTATATAATTCGTTGATAATACACATGACCTAAGGTTTATAACACGGCATGCCCGCATGCAAAACATGCATTAACAACTAAACTGATATAAGAACGAATCAAGTATATGGGTTTTAAGATGAAAGGACAAATTAAGTTTGGGCCATAAATCTAAATAAAACCCCTTCTATAAAAGCTTAACTAGGCCTGTCAACGCAAATCCATAATTCTCAATTAAAAGTATAAAGTTTACGGCCTATCAAGCAGGCCCCCTGTTTTTTTTCTTCCGAATTTTAATGTGGATAAAGATTTATTAATATAAGCCTCATTATAGAATAAATATATTGCATATTTGGATTTAATTCATAAAACATAAATCAAGAGTTAAGTGCTACTTACTCTTGATTTAATTTAAAAAAACATATTCATAAAACTATATTTATTCTATTGATAAAATAAAAATAAATATTTTAATATCATATGCTATAACTATGTTGCTAATTATTTTAAATTTTAATTTTGAGAAAAAAAATATTTAGTAATTCTTTTGTATGATAATCTCATATTTATTTTATATTCAATAATATTTCAATTCTATTATTAATAAATGATTTTTTTTATTATAAATACTATTCAGCTAATAAATTTAATTATTTTTTGATTAATTCTACATGATAGTAATTAAATGTATATAGAATCAAATAAGTAACATTAAAAATATATATAATATATATGAAAAAAATCTGTTTTTCGAGCCCCTACTAGAAATGGGACCTGGGCGTGAGCCCTGCTCGCCCTACCCCATAGCCGGCCCTGCTATCAAGTCTATTTCGATTTTCGATTTCTGTTTTGAGCGCCAGAGCCCCACTCCAGGCCTGACCCTGCTATCAAGTTTACTTCGATTTTTGGTTTCTGATTTGAGCACAATCATTGAAAAATCCCAACGTGTCACATAGTATTTCTATTGTTTTATCGAGCAACGAACATATTTCTAATCTCACATTATCTCGACTCGTAACATAAAATTTCAGCATTCTCAATTATCTATTCCGAATTTTTTCGCTTAAAATCAAGATTTATAACTTTTTTAATTAACACGCGTCAACTTTAAACAACACTTATAAAACTTATAATTTCTCTGCCAAATTTCTCATCACCAACACAATTTAAACTTTAAAAAAGTAAAAAAAAAAAAATGGAAATAGCACAAAATATATTTAATTTAAGAGGAAAAGTGTAATAGTAATTAATAAAGATAAGCTCGTGAGCATGTCAATGCTTATTAAAAAAATAAAAAAAGGAAAAGAAAATCGCTTTTTATATTAAAAAAAGAATAAATTCCATTTTTTGCCTTGTACTTTGACTTAATATCACTTTTGCCCTTCTACTTTCGATTGCATCAACTTGCCCCCTGTACTTAGAAAATTAACTCAATATAGCCCTCGCCGTTAATTTTTAGACTTTTAACCTTAACACTGTTCGGTCTAAGGTCTGAAAATTACAAAAAACCACTCCTCCAGTTTAAATAATTATAAAAAAAAAAATAGATTTTTAATTTTTTTAGTAATTATTTAAATTGGAAGGGGAGGCATTTTTGTAATTTCAGAGCTTAGACCAAACGGTGTTAAGGTCAAATGTCAAACAACTAACAACAAGGGCCACATTGAGACAATTTTTCAAGTGCAGGGGTAAATCGATGCAATCAAGAGTAGAGGGGTTAAAGTGATACCAAACCAAAGTCCAAGGGTGAAAAATGAAATTTGCCCAAAAAAAAAAAAAAATAAAAAAATTAAGAGATAAACCATTAGACTAGACACAGTTCCCTCTCTTATCATCTTCTCCACATTCTCAACCCCCCTTTACAGAAAAAACCTTCACATTTGAAGCAGAGATGGCCGCATTTACATCTTCATCATCGTCTCTAATTTCCCCAAATTTCCTGCAAAACCCTAATAAACTCTTCAAAACTCGTCTCCCAAACCTCCACCTCCACCCCCACAAACCTCAATTCGCTCCTCTGAGATTCGCCCGCTCGTCAAACCCCAGCAGGCTCAACGCCGTCGCCGAGGACGCAACACAAGTCACGGCGGACCCTTCCTCCGCCGCCGCTAGAAGAGTGTACATCGGCAACATTCCCCGCACCGTCACCAACGACGAGCTCCAGAAAATCGCCGAAGAGCACGGCGCCGTCGAGAAGGCCGAGGTTGTTGTTTTTTCCCCACTGTTAATTTTTCTTTTTTTTTTTTACTGATTTTTTTGTTAGTGTAGATGAGGTTTTATCCGTTAATTGATTTGTTTTTTTTTTACTTGGCGGGGGATATGAATTATATGTACAAATATGTGAAAAACTTCACTAAGCATATTTTATTTATTTATTTTTAATTTGGAAATGTAAGTTGATTTTATATGATATGATGATATTGTTCTTTAACGGGGTCGCATTGATCTTAGATTTTGCCGTAGTCCTCTTCGCTACTATGGTGGTGGTTTGCAAAAGCTTATTTAAAAGCATAAGTTATAGATTGTGAGTTAAGTTGGTTTTAAGTGCTAATTTCTAAAAGTTGAGAGTGTTTGCAAATATACGGGAAAATCAACTTAAATAGAAAAAGTAGAGGGAAAATTATGTGCAGAAAAAAACTCATAATCTATTTCCAAAAGCTTTTGCAAAACACCACCTATGTTAACTTTCTGGAAGTTTAATTAGTCTAGCTAAAGTAGTGTTTAGGTTCATGCTTAGCAATGTTAAGTTTGAGGCGTTGGTTTAAAGAGAGTCGAAGCTTCTTTTATTGCTTGGTTTTGATACATGGGAATATATTTGGCTCGAATGCTAATCTTGCAGAATTATGAGCTTTTTAGAGTGTTTTTTTTATAGGTTATGTATGATAAGTACTCTGGAAGGAGCAGACGATTTGCTTTCGTCACCACAAAAACCGTCGAGGATGCAAATGCAATTGTCGAAAAGCTAAATGGCACAGTAAGTAAAATGATTGATTTCCTGAAATTTTTTAAGGTAATGAACTTATTGAGGATTGGAATTTTTTATTTATTTTTTTTTTTTTTTTAAATCTTGAACAGGAAATTGGAGGACGTGAAATAAAAGTAAATGTAACGGAAAAGCCGTTGGTTGGGTCTTCAGATTTGCCAGTTCAAGCTGACGATTCGCAATTTGTGGACAGTCCGTACAAGGTTTACGTGGGAAACCTTGCAAAGACTGTAACTACCGACATCCTTAAAAACTTCTTTGCAGAAAAGGGAAAAGCTCTTGGTGCAAGGGTATCTCGTGTTCCTGGTACGTCAAAATCGACCGGTTATGGCTTTGTTACGTTTTCTTCGGAAGAGGATGTGGAAGCTGCCATATCGTCTCTAAATAATGCCGTAAGTTTCCTACTTTTGAACTCTCAGTTTTCGTTGTTTCTTCGAATGGGGTATGATATGTTTACGATATAAAGATTTATTGACGGTTATTTGCATGAGTGGCGTTTTTGTTATTATTGATCATAGTTGTTTTTTCAATTTCGACATGTGTGTAACTTTCATGGTATTCCTATGCTCTATCCACATTTGGTTTCTAATAGCACATTACACACCTAGGGGTAGAAGTTAGGTCGTAAATTCTGAATTTCGCCTTTTTCGATTTGAAATTTTTCGATTATGGAACAATATTTTTCATTCCGAATTTCGAAAGTTCCGATTCCAATTCCCTTTTTTTGGAACGGAATTGGAATACATATCGTTATTCTGGTTTTGGATCCAATTTTGATTTCTGAAAATATTTCTGAAAATTCCGTCCATTCCGATCCAAACATTTTGTTTTTTGAACAAGTTTTTTCATTTCAGTAATTGAAATTCCAATTTCCGATTTTTCCGTTTTTTTTGGTTTTGCAATGGAATTGGAATTAGTTTTCCACTTCTTTAAAGAAATGGAACTTTTCAGAAAGTGCTAATTCCGATCCGTCCTGTTTCCACCCCTTTAGAGAGTTACATACCAAAAGGGAAATTGACTGAAGCAGAGTAGAGACAAAGACACACTCAAGTTGAGTTTTAGTTCTAGTTTACTTCTTGCCAAAATGTTCCCCAAAATCGAACCATTTAACTGAATTGCATTTGAATGCAATAATTTGAAATCCACCAATGACTAAAAAGATTGCTCGAAATAGGAGTAAATCACAAGGTTATCCAAACAAGCTTAATTGATTTGAAACCCGTAGTTTCAAATCCATCAATCCAAACGAAGCCTTATGAGAAAGCTTAGTCAGTAGAAATAGAGAAAAAAAATGATTACATGCATGAATGCATAGATACATACATGCATGCAATCATACATTCACGCACGCACTAACAAGTTAAAAATGTTAGTATTGTGTTCGTAATCAATGAAGACATATGTTTATTGATTGCGTTGTAAAATGTGCTTTGCAGGTGCTAGAGGGCCAGAAGATTCGTGTTAATAAGGCGTAGAATAAAGTAAGACGCTTTATTTGAATTCCGGTGAACAAAGTGGAACTGGAAATCCTAACAAGTTTTGAAGGTCATGTCTTAGTTGCATTTAATAGATCGGTGTATTACACGTTTATAACTCACTGAGATTCATGTAATTTTAATTTATTTTTCCTAGTACAAATCTATAAAATTGCTTTTATTACACTTGTGCTGTGTTTTGTTTTATTTTATGGGTCCATTTGATATACACCCCTAGAATGGAAAATATATAGGGATAAGTCCACCCCTAAAATTCTTCCTTTGAGATACACCCCTGCAGAGGCAAAAGTACTATTGTGCCCTTAAATTTTCGCCCAACTGCATCAGTAATTTCGCCCCTGCATTCAGCATCATGCCCAACTGCATTTAGAATTCTGGGCCTGCATTCAGCATAATGCCCAACTGCATTTACCATTATGGGCCTGCATTTATCAGCTTTACATTATTTTTTATATATACCGTTGTATTTTTTAATTTTTATTATTTTTTTAATTTTTTAATTTTTTAATTTTGTTTTATTTTTAGTTTTTTAATTTTTTTTAATTTTTTAATTTTTTTTTAATTTTTTAATTTTTTTTTTAATTTTTTAATTTTTTTTTAATTTTTTAATTTGTATTAATTTTTTTCAATTTTTTGATAAATTTACTGTACTGAAATAAATTGACTACACATGACTATAGTATACGACAGTCATGTATAGTTATATGTAGTCATGTACTGTTTTTTACCCCAAAATTATGGTCGACCGATTATATAACCCGTTGATTATATAAAAAAAACTTCATTTATAGCAACAAATAAATTTACAATTTGAATCTTGTTATTATAAATCAATTAGTACCCAACAAAAAAATCGAAAAACACAATCATTAACATCATCATCAGTATACATTAGAAGAAACGCATATCTTTTATATAAAAATATATAATTACATGCTACTAAACGTGACTATATATAATTACATGTATATGACCATATGTGACTATATATGACTACATGTATATGACCATATGTGACTATATATAACTACATGTATATGACTATATGTGACTATATATGACTACATGTATATGACCATATGTGACTATATATAACTACATGTATATGACTATATGTGACTATATATAACTACATGTATATGACCATATGTGACTATATATAACTACATGTGACTAATAGTCATGTATAGTATAATTTGAATTTATAGCTTCAAATCTCACTTTTCAACCCGACAACAACTCCGATCTATCGAAACTAGAACACTAAAAGCAGGCTCGGTTCGATCCCAAACCAAATAAAACGTAAAATAAAAAAAAGGAGAAAATCTATGAAACCCTTCCCCGTCGCCACACCTGGCCACCGCAAGCTCCTCGTCGACTGCTCAAAACTGTTACACATAAAATACTAATACTATCAAATTCATTCGCCATTGAATCCTATACTGTTGACTTCATAAATATTAATGATTAAAAGAAATGTCAAGGCTCACAATCCACTCTCTCCAACACACACACATACCCTCACTTCCACACACTCACAACAGTTAACTATACAACAATTACATGCTAGAAGATTATGAAGGTATTTTCCTCAAAACTCAATTTAGGAATGACATACTCACAGAAGCCGCCATATAATTGTATGTGCCACTGCAACCTAAAAATTAAATTCAACCAAACCAATCATAAAAAAACAATCAACGATTCAATTTTTCGATTAAATATATACAAAATATTAATGAAAAAAAATGAGACCCAATTAGAATCACAGATCGGAAAAATCACCAAATTAGCCTTGTTTTGTTTTACCGGAAAAATAGTTTTCAGAAATCGAGATCGGTTTTCGGGACTTCGGCGATTCTGAGAGCCCATGAAATTAGCATGATGAGAAACCCAGCAGCCAAAGAGAGCATCGATGTTAGCCATGGAAATGGGTACGCGTTCAGGCTCCACCACGTGGTGAAGTAAATCCCGATCTTCAGTTTTCTCGTCGCCTCCGACGATTCTAGAAGCGACTCCGATCGACGGCCTCGTACGCCTTGCAGATAACCAGAGAAGATCGCTCCTTCTCTCTGTCAGTAGAAGTGACTGGACCTTCGAGACGTGGAGCGGTTTGGAAGGGGAAATAGTGCAACTCCGGAGAGTTTTCGCCGCCGCGAGAGGAGGCAACACCGCCGAGTGATGGCCAGATCTGGCGAGAGGGAGTGAGAAAGGGGGAGAGATGAAGAGGGATGGAAAGAACGGCAGTATGAGTTGGAAGAGAGAAGATTAGAAGGCTTAGGGCATATATTGAATTAAAACTAAAAAAGGTAAAATAGGTACTTCAAATTGTCTAGGGGGGTCTCACTAATTAAGATCAGAATTTGAGTTTTTGACTAGAGCAGAAAAATTTGTTGGGCCTCCTTATATATATTTTCAAAACTAGGGGGTTATCACTCATTTCCCCTTATTTTATTTTTTTTATTTTTATTTCCCACTCTTTTTTATTGATTTTAGCCTTATGCTTGCTTTTAGAAATAAGGATATGGATTCAAAATGTAGAATTTCGATTAATGATTTGCAATTAACCAAGAATTAACAGTAAACAATGTGCAAAATAACTGCTTTCATTTGGTATTATATAATTTTAATTTTTTTTTTGTTTTTTTTTTTTGTAAGTTATGGAAATCTTACAATATGGTTAAACAAGAATTAACAGTCACATGGTGTGCAAAATAGATACAACGATATTTATTCAATTCCAAAAAAATATATTATTCCATTTTATTCAAAAGTCGAGATATTTTAATTGACTAGCAAGGTTTTTCACAAACACAGTTGTCCACAACTTGGTTGGCCCATAACTTTCCCAACAAAATACCCAACATAAAAAAATTAATGTCACGAAATTTATTAAAAACGAAAAAAATACATAATAATATTGGTTTTTCTAAGTGTAATATTCGGAAAACAAAATCGGAATGTTTGGAATTATTTTCGAAACTTTAATCAAATTGTAAATCGGAATCTTATATATATTTCAATCCAAATCCAAATAATTTTAAAAGAAGTCGAAAGTCGGAATTTAAAAATTCGGATTGAAAATGATTGTTCCAAAATAGATATTTTCTCCAAGTAAATAATTTCACCCATTTTTTTTTTTTTTTTGATTTTAATCCGAAATCATAGCAATAGCCTGGGTTGAGCCCATATAATCAATTTGGGCCTGAAGAAACTTATCATGGGTCAGACATCAAAATGTGTCTGAATGACATTCTAATTTTCCACTGAATTAAAAGTGCAATTTAGTATTATTTATTGTTACTTAAATGCAATTTTAGAATTATTTTTTTAAAGTTTCATATATTTCATTTATTAATAATTTAATTAAACTCTGGGTCTCAAGGGTGGACCCGTCGGGTCCCGGGTCCTGAAATTAGGGACCCGAAACCAACTCATATAGTCATATATTGGCGGGTCCAGGTCAATGGGGCGGGTTGGGGCGGTCATCGGGTTGGTCCGGGGAAACCCTGCCCTTGGCCGTGTTTACACACTGTGGTTGACCCATGACTTCCCCTACAAAATACCCAAGATACAAAATAATGTCACGAAATTTATGAAAAACAAAAAAATACAAAAACAACAGATTTTGGTGATTTTTATGATAATTAATAACTAACTACTCCTTTTAACACTATTTTATTGCACCATGTTATGTATATACATACTAGCGTGTTTTCCCCGTGCGATGCACGGGATATTATTTCAAAAGTAAAAAAAAAAAATCAATTTAATACCTAATAAAAAAATATCACTAACATAGTAAAAATTTAATAATGTATTATTCATATTCTATATAATTTTAGTTTTTTAAAATCTTACATATTAATATTTATAATCTAAATATATAGATTAATATTTAACAGATCAAATTTCTATCTTTATCTTTTAAGAGTTGAAAAATATTGATGAAAAATAGGAAATTGATAATTGTTGAAAATTATAATAAGAAAATTAGTAGAAAAAAATATTAAAAATGAATAATTATAGAAGTACAATTAGGATAGGATTCTTCACATTTAGTTTCAATTTTGATAATTGTTAAAAAATATAGTTAGAAATTAGTAGAGAAAAAATATTAAAAATAATTAATTACTGAAATTCCATTAGAGTTTTTTAGGGTTGCCCAACGTTTCTCTCTTTTATATATAAGAGATCTCTGTGTGTGAGTGTGTGTCAGTAAACTTAAGATATGAAATTAGAGTGTTCCAACGAAGAGAAAATAACTTACTAACGGCGGAAACAAATACCAAAAAGAAAACGAAGGCGAAATTTTTTCTAGCCTCCATTATAATATATATAATGTAATGTTTATCTTTGTTCACGCTACGATTGATGAGAATCATTTCCAAAGGTTTCTTAATTTCTAGGTTCATAACAACATAATTTGTGTACTCTATTTTTAATATTAATTCCTAATATTTATTTTGTAAGAATCGTTTTATTGATTGATTAGTACAAAAATCATAGGAAGCAAATCTCGTTATTTAGTTTAGGCTAATAATAATAGTAAACTTGATCAAATAATGGGCTTATTATGCGGGGGCCCAAATTATCAAAAAAATATGCGAGGGCCCTTATTATTAAAAAAATGCGGGGGCCTAAATTATAAAAAAAATGCGGGGGCCCAAATTATAGAAAAAAACAAAACGCAGGGGCCCAACTATGAAACTGCAATTACAATTCATCTTTGGCTGCGGCTATATGCAAGACTAATTCCACTTGTGCAAGACCAAATTAAAATTTTCAATATATAAATACTATAATACCCTTATTTATTAAAAAAATAAAAAGTTCCAAATATGCAAGACCAAAAATTCAAAAACATAAAAAACCCTATCACAAGACCACAAAACCACAAGACCAACTCTCATCTTCTCCATCTTACAAAACACACAAGACCTTTCTCCTTCCTCTTCAATTAAGCCACAAAACCTAGAAATTCAAAATCATCAAAACTCAACAAATCTTACAAAGATGGCAAGTATGGAGTCATAAGACATCAAAATAGAAGATTCTACGATGGAAGAACCAAAAAATGTATGCATTTATGGGTTTTTTTTAGCTAGAATATCGATTTTCTAAAAAAAATCCCGCGCAAACGAATTCGACATGTAGAGGTCGAATTTTACAGGTAAAAATCGACATTTAGATGTCGATTTTGAGGTATAAAATTCGACATTTAGATGTCGATTTTGAGGTATAAAATTCGACATTTGAATTTGTGTTATAAATTCGACATGTCAATGTCGATTTTTACCTATGAAATTCGACGCTTAAGTGTCGATTTGTAGCATAGTTTTTCGACACCTTGGTGTCGATTTTTGTTTTTTTTCTCATTATTTGTATTTGGTCTTACATGAGAAAAAAAAGCCAATTTAATTTATGGGCATACTTGTCATTCCATCTGAATAAAATAGAATCTTTTGGAATCTTTCTTTAATTTGGTCTTGCACAAGTGGAATGAGTATTGCATATAGCCGCAGCCTTCATCTTTTATTTTTTGTCATTGCTTCTAGCACTCATTCGGGTCTCTTCTTACCACGTGTTCCAAGAAGTTAATATTAATTAGTTTTGCAATTGTAATTAAAGTCCAACTTGAAAAACGTGTTTGTTTGTATTTTTCCCTTTTTTTTTTTTTTAGTAATTCAAATCATTACAAGGGGAAGTAGGGGAGGGGAGACTCGAACCCTAGACCTTTTACCCTATTGATAAGCTAGGTACCAACTCTCCTAATGATGGTTGGTTCTCTAAACTAGAGCAAATTGAATTGTACTAAAAGAATCCCACCAATAAATTCAAATTTTCAATTTATTATTATTATTATTTTTTCTTTTTGTGTGTTAAATACAAAATTTGTATTTTCATCTGCATAGATGTATCATCTCTGTGAATTAATCGGATTCAACCTAATGCTAGCCGAATACAAAGATTTGTTTTTCTTCTCTCGAGTTTCAGACAATTAAATTTGGCCCTCATTTAGTTTATAATATTTTATATAGAATAATATTGCGAACCTTATTAATTTTTTTTTTGGTCGTAAATTAAATCCTAATATTTTTATCATTGTTCTAATTATGTGGGGACCACTCTTCCCCCAATCACCTCAGTGCCGACTTAACTGCCTTTCAATGTTTTTTTTGGAACGGAATTGAAATCCATTTTGTTATTCCGGATTCGGATTCAATTTTGATTTCTGAAAATTCCGTCGATTCTGATCTCAAAATTTTCGTTTTTTGAACAACTTTTTTCATTTCAATTTCTAAAATTTCAATTTCCAGTTTTTCCGTTAACTTTTTTTTTTTGGCAATGGAATTGGAATTAGTTTTCCACTTCTTAAAAGTAATGAAATTTTTCAAAAAGTGCTAATTCCAATCTGACCCGTCCTGTCTCCATCCTTTTACCCAATTAAAAATTGATTGAAGAGTAGAGACAAAGACACACTCAAATTGAATTTTATTTCTATCTTACTTCTTGCCAAAATGTTCTCCAAAATCGAACCCTTTAACTTATTTGCATTTGAATGCGATAATTTGAAATCCACCAATGACTAAAAAGATTGCTCGAAATAGGAGTAACTCACAAAGGTTATCCAAACAAGCTTAATTGATTTGAATCCCGTAGTTTCAGATCCATCAATCCAAACGAAACCTTATGAGAAAGCACGCACTAACAAGTTCAAAATGTTGGTTCTGTGAAAATATATTTATGAAAGGAATATATTTCATGAAAGGAATATATTTATGCTGGTAAAAATGTGAAAATATGTTTGTTGATTGCCTTGTAGATTCTGTGCTTTGCATGTGCTTGAGGGGCAGAAGATTCGTGTTCCTAAGGCGTAAAATAAAGTAAGACGCTCTATTTGAATTTCGGTGAACAGAGTGGAACTGTTGGCTTCGGTAAAAGATGAATTTAATTTGTCGATCTGTTGTTGATGTAGTTGCAGAAATCCTAACAAATTTCGAAGGTCGTGTCTTAAGTTCTTAAATCGTTCTTTGTTGCATGTAATAGATCGATGTATTACACGTTTATTAACTCATTGAGATTCATGTAATTTTAATTCATTTTTCCTAGTACAAATCTATAAATTTGCTTTGTTATGTGATTTCAATTGTTGGATGTCTATATTGGAACTTTGTAGATGCATATGCTAAGCTTGCTTTTAGAAGGATATGGATTTGAAAGTAGAATTTCGATTAATGATTTGCGATTAACGTCAATATAAATATTAAAATATTTAAAATCCATTGTATTATAAGGTTAATATTTGAATGAAGTATAATAAGGTCCGTTTGGTTGAGAAATCTAATCAAGATTAATTAAATAGTAAAAATTAGTTTGATGTTTGATTAACCTATTATTATTTTATGGGTCGACCCATCAAAATGATTTTATCATGACTTATCTTGATTAATTGACAGCAAATGTTACACAAAAGGTAAAAGTTACAACAATGTGCAAAATAAAAATAATACTTAATTCAATTCAAAACAAGATAAATATTATTTCATTTTATTCAAACTTCCCTCACAGAATGGTTTACAAGAATTCTACGCATACATTGGAAAATCAATTAGAAAAGACATGTTAATTGACTAGCAAGGTCTTTGACAAGTACAAACCCGGGGTACGGGTCCTCCTATGTAACAAAAGCCAATTGTGTAACCTAACGGGATGCACTTTGCCTGGCAAGTGCCATCGTCAATGCAAGAGTTCATTGGAAGTTGAATACCACATAGTTTTTGACCCGCTGCAAACATGTCAAACATAGAAAAACCGTCACCAAATTTGTTGAACATGTAAATATATGAACGAGAGTGTCTGGAAATTTAAGATGTAAATTTAGTGTGTACCATAAGGGTAATCAAAGACAAAAAAAAGACTTACCAGCGGCGAAAACAAATGTTAAAAAGAAAACAAGAGCGAAAATTTTTCTAGCCTCCATAATAATGCAGTGCAATGTTTTATTTTACTCACGCAGCTGCAATTGACGATTATTATTTCCAAAGGCTTCTTCTAAAATTATAGGTCACAGTGACATAAATTTTTTATTCCATTGTTAATACAAAGAATCCTTGTGTTTCCAAATACTATTTTGTAAGAATTGTTGTATTAATTGATTAGTACCAACATTATGGGAAGCAAATCTGCCTATGAAACTTCATGTACAATTCTTTTCTCCATTGTTTATTGTTTATTAATTGATATGCGATTTTTACATGTCAAAATTCAACAAGATGAAATAAGCATTTGGGCCTATTTTCCAATTTTATCGGAATAGGGCCGGACACAAGTTGGATCGATTCAACCCAAGTCTTTTTAATTATTTTAATTGGTTAAAAACAATAATATTCTTTGTTTGTTTTAATACATTCTCTCCATTTTACTATCCAACTCACTAATTATGTTTTATGTAATTATTTTGAGTTAAATGCAAAAACATCCCTCGTGTTTTTCCTAAAGGGCAAAAAATCCCCTGGTTAAAATTAAGTGATAAAAACCTCCGTGTGATCAATAGTCAAAGTTAGGGGTGTAAATCGGATGGATCGGATCAGATTAGCCTTTAAAAATTTTTGGAAGTACAAACTCAATTCCAATTCATATACCAAAATTTGCGGGATCCAAAAATTCATTCCAATTCCCAAAAGCCGAAAATTTCGGAAATTTCGAAAAATTTCGGCAATCAAATAAATTTTAAAATTACAAAACTTATTAAATTTTTTATATGAAAGTTTCATAATTTCCCCAAAATAAGAATATCCGCATCAATAAAAGTAAAACTAATAACTACCAATGTTTTGAAAACCGGACCGGACATTGAACTGGACACACCACTGGGTCACGGTTCGACCGGTTCAACCGGGGTTTGACCGGGTTTTTTCACTTTTTTTTTTTATATATAATTATTTTATTAATTTAATACCTTAAATGTAATATGTTGTTTTATATTTTTTATATTTCCTTCCCTCTTTCTTCTCTTTATTATCCAATAAAGTCCACTTATAAAAAAAAGGGTTTACTATTCATAATGCGGTTTTTTCCAACTACAGTGAGAAATAATTCATTTGCCAAAAAACACTTTAACCTTTTACAAAATTCTCTCAACCTCCAAATATTTCGACTCTTGTAAATCGTGATTTGTTTTCGTAGAAATCAGTTAAAACCCAACGATTATCAAGATGGCCAACATTGATCCCGTAAATGAGGTAAACAATTACGTTTTAGTGTGATTTTTTTTTTGATTTTCAGTCGTTTCATATAAAATATCACGAAATTATTTAAGTCGTTTCGTGGTGTTTTTCACGAAATTAACACCTTATTCGTGTTTTCCAGTCATTTCGTGTACAATACTACGAAATTATACCTCTTATTTCGTGTAAAGTCACACGAAGCAGCAGTAAACTGTTTTGTTGTTCATTTCGTGCAGTACTACACGAAATGTATACATTAATTTCGTGTACTTTTACACGAAATACCTAGTATTATTATTATTTTTTTGTGCAAGTATCTAGCTTTTTTTTATTTACGCAGCCATATGAAGACAATTTGTATTTTGATCCCTCGGTTTTGGATCAAAATGAATATGAAGATTTCTCTCAGTTCTTCCAAGTTGATATTGTGTTCGATAGTAGGGAAGAATTAATCAACTGGGCCAAAGCAACAGCAGTTAGTCATTGTCACCGTTTGATTTGTCAGTCTAGAAGGGAGAATGCACAGTACTTGACGTGTGACAAATACGGACATGGCCGACAAACGAATATCGATGTGGAAGATCCTAGAAACACTGGAATAAAAAAATGTGGTTGTCCGTTCAAATTGATTGGCAAAAAGTCAAGGTTTGATGAATTATGGCGGTTGACTGTCAGCGATGGCAGGCATACTCATCGTCCGGCTTTGTTTCCTCACGGACAAGGTACGACTAGTCGTATAACTCCACAACAGAAAGCAAGAATGAAAGAATTGCGAAATTCTTACGTGAAGCCAATGCTAATCATGTATAGATTGAGGAAAGATGATCCGACGATACAAACCTCTATGAAGCATGTTTACAATGAGTTAGCCAAGATTAAATCTGAGGAAATGGAGGGCATGACTGTTATTCAGTTTATGATGCATAACTTTCAACAAGGCGAGTATCGATATTGGCATCGCGTCGATAGTGAAACGAGCAACACGATTACAGATATTATGTTTGCATGTCCCGAATCTATTAAGTTACTACGGCTGTTCCCGTATGTTATATTGATGGACTGCACATACAAAACCAATAAGTAAGTAAAAATTTCGATTGTTTAAATTATGATTATTGTGTTTTAATGTATTGTATTGTTTAAATATGTAAAAACAATATTGTTGTAGGTATGCTATGCCTCTTTGGGAAATAATTGGGATAACTCCAGTTGGGAGGAGTTTTACAATTGCTGTTGCATTTATGTCGCATGAAGATGTAGACACCTACGAGTGGACTTTGAATTGTTTGAAAGAGTTGCTAGATGGTGTCGAACCTGATGGGATCTTGACAGATAGGGAGTTGGGTCTTTTGAATGCACTGCCAAATGTCTTCCCATTTTCGTATCATATGTTGTGTATATTCCATACAAACAGAAATGTTGAGGCAAATGCGACGAAATTTATGGAAGTCAACAAAGACCAAGGTCTAATATTTCGACGTGGGCTGTGGGCTAAGCTGGTGAAATCAGAAACCGAAGAAGATTATCATTACAATTACAATGAAATTGTTGGAAGGTATGCATGGTATCCTAAACTGATACAGTATTTGAATGATACGCGGTTGATATACAATGAGAAGTTTGTTCGAGCCTATACTCGCAATGTATATCATTTTGGGAACACGAGCACCAACAAGTATTACATGTTTTAGTTATTTAAATGATAAAATATATTATATAAAAATAATATTTATTTTGTCATTTGATTGTCGTTCTATGCTTTGATTGTTGTTGTAATTGGATAGGGTGGAGAGTGCTCATTCTTCAGCGAAAGGTTGGTTAAATGCTTCGACCGGAGGTCTGGATAACGTGCAAGGCAAACTTCGGGACCAAGTTTATATCCAAATTAGTCATCTGAAATGTGATTTTTCATTATCATCCAAGATAAGGAAGCATACTGCAGCATGACCGTGTTTTCAGGGTTTGATTTGTTATGTTACGCATCTGGCATTAGAGAAATTGGAATCAAGAGATGGAGTCCTCGGCGATGCAAGATCCGAGTATTTGCACACACTATCTATGGAATACTCATGGGCTCCCATGCGCGTGCAAAATTGTGCAGAAAATGAAAGATAATGACACGTTCGTCATTTCAGACTTGCATCCATTCTGGAGTACCATGGCAGTTGAGCCTTCGGAGCTACCTGAGTATCAAGTAAACCGCGAAGAGATTGTGGATAGACAGATTGATGACCTGAATTGCAATTTGAAGAAGATGAATTACATGAGTAAGATAAATATCGTGGCCTCATTGCGTGGCATCGTTTATCCGTCTACGTCGTATCTGTCCGAGCCATCATTTGTTAAGACCAAAGGACGACCAAAGAATAACTCGACAAAGAGAGACCCTTCCGGATGGCAGTATCATATTGATGAGGAGACAATTAAGTCGTCTTGTGGTTCCAAGGGTCGCCAAACCTCATTTGGTGCAAAGATTCCTAAGGCAAAGGTTGAGAGAAGCACTGATGGAATGCCTCAATCGAAGATGAAGGTTGTGGTTCTCGTATTCCCACACAAGAATCTGCTGCCCGGCCCTACAATACCTGCACATAAAGGAATCGACTTTTATTCTTTCGTGCCCAGATTTATGGTCCGTCTTATTCAAGATTATGTTAACGTGATGTCGGATGGCAACTGTGGGTACTGGTGCGTTGCTCAAGCCGTGTACGGGAATCAAGAAAGATGGCCGCAAGTGAGAGGGGAGTTGCTTATTGAGTTATACGAGCATGCTGATGTGTACACGGCGATGTTTGGCAGTACCGGATACGTTGATGTCATACGCAAGTGTGACTGGACCTCAGGGCCTTGTCCACAAGCTTATTGGATGGACATGAATGAAATGAGATTGGCCATTGCCACCAGATACAATGCATTAGTGGTACTTTTGATTCAAGTAGGGAGTATGACTTACCTTCATATGTTTGGCAGTGGTCACTTATCATGTATGATTGTTGTGACATTGCACAACAATCATTTCATGTTTGTTAATTTGGTCGCGAATAGTCCTCTACCACCAATCCGTTCGGCATGGGTACACCATAGAGCTAAAAACCTGAGGCACTTACTCAAAATGTACAAACCCCGACTACTCTTGTACGAACAATTAAAGTCTGGTCGGTAGTTTAATTTGTAGTTGTATTTGAATTCTACTTCAATTTGTATTTGTATTTGAATTTTAGATCAATTTGTAGTTGTATTTGAAATCTAGTTGAATTTGTATTTGTATTTGAAATTTAGATCAATTTGTAGTTGTATTTGAATTCTAGTTCAATTTGTATTTGTATTTGAATTTTTTGGTCAATTTGAGTGTCTGAAATAAATTGGTTAATTAAAAAACAAATCAATTAGTGATTTCGTACTGAATTTCACGAAACATTACATTATATTTCGTGGAAGAATCTACGAATTGTAAGGTACAATTTCGTGGAAAACTCCACGAAATATGATGTACAATTTCGTGGGTTTTGTCATGAAATACACGATTTTTTTCAATCCAACAGTTTCGTCCTTCGTGTTCTGTAACAATAAACACTTATATTTCGTGTAAAAATACACGAAATTATTGAGTGGATTTCGTGTAATAATACACGAAATAGCGGGCGAATTTGTTTTTTTAGGAAAGTTACAAATGAAATAAATCGCACTGCAAGGCAGTAACGTTGTACTATGTATATCATTTCAGTATAAAAAATGAATTTATAGTCATTTTTAGTCTCTCTCTCTCTCTCTCCCCTATCTTCTTCCTCGCAAGTTTCACGCAGAAGCCATACTCATCTTCTTTCATTCTTTTCTTTTTCTTTTTCTTTTTCTTTTTTCTTTCTTTTTTCTTCTCTCTATGCTTATTATTTTATCATTCCATTTCCACGCATATACTTTATTTTCTCCATTGATTTTTTCATTTTTTTCTTTCACATTCTTCCTTTTCTTTTCCCCAATCGATAGATATGGCATCCACGACTATGATTGGAATTAGTTTTCCACTTCTTTAAAGAAATGAATTTTTTTGAAAAGTGCTAATTCCGATCCGTCCTGTTTCTACCCCTTTAGAGAGTTACATACCAAAAGGGAAATTGACTAAAGCAAAGTAGAGACAAAGACACACTCAAATTGAGTTTTATAGTTCTATCTTACTTCTTGCCACAATGTTCTCCAAAATCGAACCGTTTAACTTAATTGCATTTGAATGCTATAATTTGAAATCCACCAATGACTAAAAGATTGCTCGAAGTAGGAGTAAATTTGAATGCTATAATTTGAAATCCACCAATGACTAAAAGATTGCTCGAAGTAGGAGTAAATTACAAGGTTATTCAAATAAGCCTAATTGATTTGAAACCCATAGTTTGAAATCCATCAATCCAAACGAAACCTTATGAGAAGGCACCCACTAACAAGTTAAAAATGTTAATAATGTGTAGGAACACTTGTAGTCTGTAATCAATGAATGGCATATGCTCCCAAAAATGTTTGTTGATTGCCTTGTAAATTCTGTGCTTTGCAGGTGCTTGAGGACCAGAAGATTCGTGTTAATAAGGCGTAGAATAAAGTAAGCGCTTTATTTGAATTCCGGTGGGCAAAGGGGAACTGAAAATCCTAACAAGTTTTGAAGGTCGTGTCTTAGTTGCATTTAATAGATCGGTGTATTACATATTTATAATTCACTGAGATTCATGTAATTTTAATTTATTTTCCCTAGTACAAATCTATATATTTGCTTTTATAACACTTGTGTTGTGTTGTGTGTTTTTTTTTTTTTTTTAATTTTTATTTCCCACTCTTTTTTATTGATTTTAGCCTTAAGCTTGCTTTTAGAAATAAGAATATGGATTCAAAAGTAGAATTTTGATTAATGATTTGCAATTAACCAAGAATTAACAGTATACAATGTGCAAAATAACTGCTTTCATTTAGTATTATATAATATTTTTTTTCTTGCAAGTTATGGAGATCTTACAATATGGTTACACAAAAATGAACAGTCACACGATGTGTAAAATTGATACGACGGTATTTTGAATGAATTATAGAAAAAGAGAAAATAAAGGAGATAAATATTTTACAAAAATATTAAAAAAAAACTGTTTTTAGGGTTTTGGGGTAAACATTTCTTTAATATATAAAGATAAATTCTAAGCATAACTACTTTTCTTTTATTCAAAATCTACTTTATCTCTTGGGATAAAAATTTGCATCGCCATTCTCTCAATTCTCTTTATGACGCTCTTCATCCCTCTTACGTCGTTCAACATCCATCCATGAACTGTCACTCCGACGCCGCCCAAGGAATAATCAATCCTCCTTCGTCGCTCCAAATTCCAAGGAGCAATCGGCCAAGAAACGGTGTCTCTGACCAAGAAAAACAAGCGGGCCTCGTCGGAATCCGACGAGGAGAGTGGGTCAAAGGCCGTTATTTCCGCCGCCACCAGCTTCGGCGAGCGTGAAACTGCACCAACACTCAAGAACTAATTAAAATTAGTTATACCCATTTCTTTATAGAACAATATATAAATATAAAATCATTTATTACATTTTATTTTTTTCTCCCAACACCACACAGCACAACATCATCATAGATTCCTAACATAGTCCAAATTTAAGTTTTATTACATCTAAAATCAGTTATATGTTTAATTTGGGGTGCTCTCTAAATCCAAGAATTTCATCATGGATTAAATCAGTCAAATCAATTTTATTTTGGTTACGACCAATGAGTTCCTTGTTATAAATATGAAATTTGGTAGATACAAAACATCTCTCTCTCTCTCCCCAGTCCACATCAACCTTCCGTCATTTGGTTCGATAAAAATGGCGGCTAGGCACATCCCTCTTCTTCTCCTACTTTTCCTTTTTTTTTTGGTGCTCTCTCAAACAAAATTAAATTAAATCAAACAATAGAGATTGGATCAAAACAATCATTAAATTATTTTTTTCTCTTATAACTTGATTTAAATTTGAAGAGTTGTTTAGATTATATTAATAAAATAATGCTGTATGTTATTATTTTAATATTATTTCTCATATTACATAGATGTGGAACTATGTTTGCACCTCAACAATTCTCTTTTATTTTGAATCACTCTCGAAAATGCTCATCTTACAAAATGTAAGTACAAATTTACACGTTTAATCATATAATCTTATAGTAGACACGAGATTTGTACTTGATTTGCACGAGATTTGCACTTAATGTGGAACAACACTATGACCCAATAAAATCATTCCATTAAACAAAAAAAAAAATACTTTAGAGCATCTCCAAGAGATATGATGTATGCTAAATTTTACCGAATTTTACAACTTTTGTAAAAAAAAATGAACTCCAACAACAGCTATGCTAAAAATTAGCACACTTGCTAAACAATAGATTTGGCTTTCCAAATTTGACAAGCCAAGCATGTATGCTAAAATTAATTTTTTTGGTTGATAATGTACAAAAGTTCATGTCATAGTAAAAATAGCAGCTAGGAACATTCGTCTTCTTCTTGTCCAACTTAGCCTATTTTTTTCCATAGGTAAAAACAAAACTATGTCGATTTACTCTACATAATGTTTTTATAATCTTGATCTTTTAGATAATATAATTATTCATCAAATTAATATTTTGTTTGAATTTGCAGGTTCGGTCACCGTGTTTACAATCCAAAACCGTTGTAGCTACATAATCTGGCTGCAACATACTCCGGCGTTGTCATCGCCGACAGCGGCTTTGCACTGCCGCCCGGGGGCACTATTCAATTCCAAGCCCTGCTGGGCTGGTCGGGCCATTTCTGGATCCGGATCCGCTGTTTCTTCGACGACGCTGGCAACAACCACTGCACGACCGGCGATTGCACCGGCTAGCTCAAGTGCGTGGACAGCGGGGAGCCTCCGGTCACCCTCACCGAATTCTCCTTAGCGGCCAAGGATTTCTACGATGTGAGCCTGGTCGACGGATACAACGTCGGCGTAGGAGTGCAAATGACGGGGGCTTCGGCGACTGTCGCTACGCTACCTGCGCGGGGAATGTGATCAGCAGCTGCCCCAAGGAGCTGCAGCTTGTCGATGGCGGCGGCGGTGCGGTGGTTGCTTGCAAGAGCGCCTGTGTTGCGTTCCACATGCCGGAATACTGCTGCAACGGCGACCACTCGTCGCTGGAGACGTGCGGCGCAACGGCATACTCCCTTCTCTTTAAGGGATTGTGCCTGTCGACGTACAGTTATGCGTACGACGACCGGAGCAGTACGCTCACCTGCTCCGGTTCCGATTACAGCATAACCTTTTGTGTGAATTAGTTTTTATAATTATGTGGACTCTGTTATGCGACTGTAATAGATGTTTGTTGAGTAGTTAATGTTTTGATACCTCTTTTTTTAGTATGCATTTTTGTATCTCTTTAATGCCTTTAATGCCTCCATTGGAGATTTTCTTTTGAATTGTGGATATCAAAATGATTGTTTTAGCATTTAATACTCAATTTGATTCCCCCATTGGAATTGCTCTAATTTTTAATAATAGACAGACCTCTAAACTAAAAAAAGAGGAAACTAAAAAAGAGGAAGACCAAATGTTTCCATTCTTCAATAATAAATAAATTTTAAATATAGGGGTCAACATAAATTTAGAATTATAGAGGGTTGGTCAATCTTATTATTTCGTTTACAAATATCACAACTTATATTACTGAAATTTTTAAATGATTTCATTATTTCGTTCCGAAAAAATCTGATGTCCTATTATTGTGTATTGTCGTAATTTTCACCAATGTTTGTAAGATTAAGCCCGGTAAAATGTCTCTAACCCAACATTAACGATTTAATATGAAATAATATTATCTTCCTTTTATTTTTAAATCGTTTTTCATTTTCGAAATGCTCGCTTAGAAAATAATTACGAATATGCGAATATATTCACGAAATCTCGTAATATGCACGAGATTTGCACGCGATATTCACTTGTTTTGCACTAGGAGAACCAAATATTTTTTTACGATGAACGACTTTAGATTCGAGACAAACCTAAGAAAAATAATTATGAATTTGCGTGTATAATCACATAATCTCGTAATATGCACGAGATTTGCACGTGATTTGCACGCAATATGCGCTTGCATTGCACTTGGAGAATTGAAGATTTTGTTACGACGAGCGAGTTTAGATTCGAGACAAACCTTATTCCAACCAAATCAACACATAACTAATTTATATTTCATTCATAATTCCTATATAATTAGGAGAAACTGTAATACTAAGATAGTCAAAATATAATACAACAATATCAAGGAAAAAGCGAGTTTATAGATTTCTAAAGAGTACCTCTTTCTTTTAAAATCACATCATATCATGACATGAGAAAGAAAATAACCGCCAAAAGAAAGAGCTCGACGAGAGGGATCCAATAATAGTTGAACCATCGAATTCCGACCACCGGAGAGAGAATTATGATTTTGGGAAGCAACATCGCCGGTTAGAGATATTGGGGGGCGGGATTTGGATCTAGGAGTTGAGAGAGGAAGATAGAGACCTATATGAGTTGACTAGGGTTTAAAACTGATTCAAAAGCGTATTCCGGGTAGTTCAGGGCGGGCTAGAGGTGTATATCAAATTATTATCCAAATGGAGGGGCTTTACACTTGGGTGTAAACAACATGGTTGTTAATTAAATATATTTTCGAAATGAGGGGGTCACCAAAATAATCCCTATAATTATTTAGAGAAAATTAGCTAATTTATATACGAGAGAATCCCATTCTTCTTTGAATTTGAGAGAACCGATCTACGTGTTACATTAACTACATGGGTAGGGGTGGAAATTGGAATGTAATTTTCGAAGTCCGCCAATTTCGATCCGAAAATATCGAAATTTTAAATCGTATTTTAATTCCAATTTTCGATTCCTCCAAATTTATTTGGAACGGAAATTGGAATGGTATATAAAATCATCGGAACTTCTTATTTTAACTTC
Organism: Erythranthe guttata; assembly: GCF_000504015.1. Next base: position 806,655 of record NW_012194164.1, on the reverse strand, counting down.
GAATTTTCTATCTTTTTTCGAAATATATAATATATATTATGATATATTTTGTAATTCGATAATATAACTTATGCAACATTTTATATGAAAAATATAAATATCCAAGGCTCAAGTAAATTAAAACCTCAGAAAAGATTAATCGATAACAGAAACTTTATGTTGCATTTTTTCCTTATAAGAAAATATATGTTTCAATTTGTTGTTACGACATGTGTTTTTATTTATTGCATTTGTCGAACCCACTTTTGGATTTTGTGGCCTTTTAATGCAATTTTTTTAAATAGATAGAAAAAATAGTCTAAAAATTTCCATTAAATTCGAATTTGGAACAAAATATTCTAAACTAATGCAATTTCCGAAATTCCGCCGATTCCGAGATACTCCAGAGTATTCCAAAATCAGAATGAATTTTTGCATTCCAGTTTTTTTAACGGATATTGGAACCATTTTTTACTTCCGAAAAAATTTGATTTTTTTCGAAAAAGTAATTTTCGACTCATTCCCTCTGATTTCCACCCTAGACATGGGACATAATATGCCAATATTACTTTTAATAAATTATAACCATAGTCATTTTTCTTTTATTCAAAATCTACTTTTTCTCTTTAGGTTTTTACATCGCCGTTCTCTTCTTTCTCTCAATTCTCTTTATGATGCTCTTCATCCCTTTACGCCGTTCCGCCTCCATCCATGAATTGTCGCTCCGACGCCGCCCGAGGAGTAATCAATCCTCCTTCATCGCTCCAAATTCCGAGGAGCAATCGTCCAAGATATGGTGTCTCTGACCAAGAAAAACAAGCGGGCCTCGTCGGAATCCGACGAGGAGAGTGGGTCAAAGGCCGTTATTTCCGCCGCCACCAGCTTTGGCGAGCGTGAAAATTCACCAACACCCAAGAGGCAAGAACTAATTAAAATTAATTATACCCATTTATTTATAGAACAATATAAAAATATCACATCATTTATTAAATTTTACTTTTTCTCCAACACAATACAACATTATCGTACATTTCTAACATAGTCCCATATTTAACTTTTATTGCATCGAAAATCAGTTATATGTTTAATTTGGGGTGCTCTCTAAATCCAAGAATTTCATCATGGATTAAATCAGTCAAATCAATTTTATTTTAGTTACGACCAATGAGTTCCTTGTTACAAATATGAAATTTGGTAGATACAAAACAAATTAATATGTATTATTAATACTTCAAATGTAAAAGAAAATAAATATACTATTTGTATTTTAAAAGCGATCCCCATTAATCGTGAGTGCTGCTTGTACAAGGCAATATCATCATAAGGAGAAGCAATGCAGTTTTCTTTTTAATTATCCACACAAATTAACAATCCCGTTTTTGATATAGCACATTCCGAGTTTTTTTTGGAAACGAAATACTAGTTCCAATTCCGTTCCAGAGAGATTGGTAATCAAATTTCGGAAATGGGAACGGAAAAAAATTGTTCCAAAATAGATCGGACTCAACGGTATTCAGAAATTTCCAATTTTTTGTCACGAGTAAACTGCAAATACTACCCATGTGTTATCTCGAAATAGCGGAAACCCCCTGTGATAAATAAACTAGCAAAAACCCCCCTGTGAAATTTAGTCAAAGGCAGAATCCCCCCTAGCTGATTTTTTAAACTTGAAATGACAAAATTGTCCCTCAAAATGTATTTATATATATACATATTATATGTGTATTTATTCTTTTTAATTTATTTGTTTAGAAATTAAAAAAAAATAGTAAACAACTAAATTGATTATTTTTTTATAAAATAATTAAAATATTTATAAAATATAAGAATTTGTTAATTGCAAGACTCCAGGGGTATTTGTGTCTTTTTATATCAAGTCAACCCTCTAATAGTTCCATAGGGGGGTTTTTGCTATTTAAATAATTTCACATGGGAGGTTTTTGCTAGTTTATTTATCACATGGGGGTTTTTGCTATTTCGAGATTACACAGGGGTAGTTTTTGCAGTTTACTCTTTTTGTCACCTAAAATATAAAATACATAATAATATTGGTTTTCTAAGTGTAATATTCGGAAACAAAATCGGAATGTTTGGAATTATTTTCGAAACTTTAATCAAATTGAGAATCGATATATTTCAATCTGAATCCAAATAATTTTAGAAGAAGTTGAAAGTCGAAATTTAAAAATTCGGATTGAAAATTATTGTTCGAAAATGCATATTTTCTCTTCACGTAAATATTTCACCCATTTTGTGGATTTTTATTCAAAATCATAACAATAGTAGCCTGGGTTGAGCCCATATAATCAATTTGGGCCTGAAGCAACTTATCATGTTTTAAGGGGCTCGAAACCGATCTGCGAGAGGCGGGTCCGGGGCAGGTCCAGGGCCGAACCAGATTTTTAACTTTTAATTTGAAAGATGCTATAGATAAGGATGAAACTCCAGTTGTTCAAAAATACATTTTAATGGCATCCACTGAGACAGGCAAATATTCGATAAGTAACTAGCAAGACTTCTATATAACATGAACATAATTGTAAAATGATTATAATAAATAATGTTAATAAATTATTAATTAGCATATAATAAATAATGTTAAATATTTTTGCGGAGTTTACAAATAAGCCCATTAATAGATACTTATTCATAAATAGTTCCAGACAATAAACTATTTTACAAAAAAAATATACACATGGTTCAGAGGTTTGTAAAGGATTAAAATAGCCGATGATATTTTAATATGCTCCAGTTTCATTCTTAATTTAATCTAACATCAGTTTGACCACAAATTTAACAAATTATTCAATTTTGACTCAAACACATATTTATGGACAATTTCGTCCATCACCGCCGTTGACTGCGGGTCAACAACTTTAACTTTTTTTTTCTTCGTCATTTTTGCGTCGGTCTCCGGCGTTGACTTTTTCGATTTTTATTTTATTTTATTTTTCTTTAACATCTTTTTGGCCCCCGTTTGAACAACAATATTGTTGTGGTTGACAATATTAATAACTATATTACTGTTAAATACAGTAAAATTGACTATACCACAGTTTAACACAACAATATTGCTATATTAATCTCTAGCACAATAATATTAACACAACAAAAGTCATTATTATTGTGTAATAGAGTAATATTAATATGGAACCAACCCTCATTAGGAGAGTTGGTACCTAGCCTTTACCAATAGGGTAACGGTCTAGGGTTCGAGGCCCCCTCCCCTACTTTCCCTTGTAATGGACTTGAATTTACTCAAAACAAAAAAAGTAATTTTAATATGTTGACCGTTCAACAAAAGTAAACATAATAAAAAGCCAAAATAATTAATATTACTGTGATTGTGAGTAATATTACTATAACAACAGTAATATTACAATAATATTATTGTGTTTACAGTAATATTACAATAATAAATAATATTATTATTACGTTACTCCGTGAATAACTCAAACAAAACAAAAAACCCAAAAAAATAATAATATCGATGTGGTTGACAGTAATATTATTGTGTTTACAGTTATTTTACTGTCAACGACAGTAATATAATTACGTTGACTTGTCAACAAATCAAAAAAAAAAAAATAGTAATATTGTCGTTGACTCTAATTGTATTGTCAACGGTAGTAAAATTACATAAATATATTGTCAACGGTAGTACAATTACGTTAATGTACTGTCAGTGTTAGTGTAATTACGTTAATTTATTGGCAGTGACACTATAATTACCGTTAATGACAGCTGATCCGGACCAAAACCGGACCTAGAAGCCCAAAATGGAAGGCACATTAACAAGGGCACAAATGTGGTGTAGATGACCTGATTAGGGGAGGGGGGCCCGGAAAAGAAAGGCCCAGCTCCTGGACCCGCACCCACCTTGAGTAAACGACAAAAGAGGAAACAAAGCCCCGTGGGTGCTAGCGGCGCTCGTGATGTGTGCCAAACACGAGAGAACAAAGCGAGTATGGGAAAAGGGATATCAATACACTGACAGCGCCCAGCTGCGCGTTAAATATCCTGACAGTTGCATTTAATGCTCGAATGATAAGGTGCGGCTAGAACCGAGAAAAGCATGAGGGAGACTGCCAAGTACATCTAGGCTTGGTCATGAGAGAGGCCATCATGAGCCGGGCCACCCACTCTAAGGCAATGGGAGGGCACGGGCTGCTCGACCGGATTATGAGGCCCTGGGAAAATAGACCAAGTAAACGCTATAAAGGATCTATGTGCAAAGGTTCAACAATACGACCTTAGAGGTCCCCATCATCAATGAGAAGGTGCTCATCAACGCTCTGGCCCAGGGACTGCGCATGGGAGAATTCTTCGACTCCCTTTCCAAGAAAGCCCTGACTCCCTTCAACGACCTACTCCGAAGGGCCAAAAAGTACATCAATGCCGAGGAGGCTCGCAGAAGCAGGACCCTAGAAACCAGTCACGCGACTGAAAAGCGCAAAGAAAAAGCCCGCGAAGAGACGATACGCCCAGAGCCCCCCGCACGAAAGGAAGCAGGCACCAAGCGCAGAACCGAGCCCCGCTTTGACAACTACGCTCATCTTTGCACGGCTCCGTCGGAGATATTGGTTACTATAGCTAACCATATAAAGCTCAAATGGCCACACACGTATTCGGAGGTCCCAATGAAACCCACCAGCGCGGGACCTTACTGTCGCTTTCAGAACGATCACTTACACTCTATCGACGAATGCCTGCATTTAAGAGACGAGATCGAGAGGCTGATTAGAGCCAATAACCTCTCAGAATTTGTGGAAAGTAGTCCGGGCACAACCGTGAAGCACCTGCGAAAGGGAGGTGGAACCCACCGAGCTAAGGATAAGATAAGCAAAGCTGCAGAGCCTCAACCGCCCAACAACCTTATCCACACCATTTTTTGGGGCCCAATCGGGGGGAATTCGAATAGGTCCCGCCGAGCTCATCTAGGAGAGCTTCAAGAGTTGAGGGGGGAGCTGGCAATGATGTACCGGGTGTCCATAGCCCCCTCCCCCCCATCACGTTCAAGTTGGAAGACGAAACTGGAATCCAACAACCACGCAACGATGCACTGGTCATTACGACCATGGTGGCAAATTACAACGTGGCCATAATCCTGGTGGACACTGGTAGCTCACCAGATATAATTTACTACGAGTCTTCAAGCAAATGATATTGAACTTCGAGGTCCGGATGTTAGACACGGCCCTCATTGGTTTCGCCGGAGAAGTGATACAACCGATGGGAGAAGTAATTATGTCGGTGTCATTGGGAACCGAGCCCCTACGAGCGACGCGCACGGTAAGACTCCTTATTGTAGACGCCCCCTCCACCTACAACATGATAATGGGACGCCCATCGATGAACTCGTTCGAGGCCGTCGTCTCCACTTTCCATATGAAGATGAAATTTCCCGTGCTAGACCGAGTGGGGGAGGTTCGTGGGGACCAGAAAACATAAAGAAGATGCTATAATCAGGCACTGAGAACAGCGACGCATCAACCCCGTCGGGTGGGAGAAGAGGGCAGACAAGCCAGGAAGTGACAATATTGGCTTAATAGAAGAGAAAGGACCCCGAGTAGAACCTGAGGAGAAGGATGAATGTCACGTCCAGGCCATGAAGGAGCTAAAGGTGGTCAACCTCAGCGAATGAGACCCCACCCGCGTCACAAAGGTGGGGACAAGGATGAACGCGGAGATGGCCGACGAGCTGCTAGCCTTCCTACGGGCGAATCAGGATGTGTTCGCTTGGTCATAAAAAAATCTCATTGGAATTGACCCCAGTTTGGTCGTGCACGAGCTGAATTCGAAACCCGGTGCCTGCCCGGTGAAGTACAGGAGAAGACATTTTGGCGCTGAAAAGGACATGATCATCGAGGGAGAAGTGAAGAAGCTGCTTGAGGCAGGACATATTAAAGAGATAAGATTCCCGACATGGTTGGCAAATGCCGTGTTGATGAAAAAGTCTGACGGCAAGTGGAGAATGTGTATAGACTTCCGCGACTTGAATCAAGCATGCCCCAAGGATCATTATCCACTACCAATGATCGATCAGCTCATGGACTTGACGGTTGGTTGCTCAATATTAAGCATGATGGACGCCTCGTAGGGGTATCATCAGATTCGATTGAACGAGAGAGATTAATCAAAGGTGAGCTTTGTCACATCAACGGGAACATACTTCTATATCATGATGTCATTCGGCCTCAAGAACGCGGGCGCGACTTATCAAAAACTGGTTGATACCATGTTTCGAGCACAGCTCGGACGAAAAATGTATACGTGGACGACATGCTCATCAAAAGCAAAAAGAAAGACGCACGTATTGACGACGTTGCAAAAGTATGGCATGAAGCTCAACCTGGCCAAGTGAGCGTTCGGTGTGGAAACTGAAAAATTCTTAGGGTACATAGTGACCGAAAGAGGAGTGGAGGCGAACCCGGAGAAAGTACGCGCAGTGACCGACATGCGGCCTCCGAGGAATATAAAAGAATTACAAACACTGGCAGGGAGAGTCACCGCACTGAGTCGCTTCATCTCCCGAGCGGCCGACGCTAGTAACCCCTTCTTTGAGATCTTACGCAAGGTCCATCGGTTTGAATGGTACGCGGAAACAGACCAAGCCTTCGAGCAGTTAAAGGAGTCCGTCGCCCGATTGCCTCTACTAGTGAAGTCGGAGACTGGGGATAAGCTCTTCGTCTACTTGGCAGCAGGGAAACAAGCCGTGAGTGCAGTTCTCCTGAAAGAAAGAAAGGGGGTCCAGTGCCCCATCTATTATGTAAGCCGCATGCTTAAGGGAGCGGAGAGAAGGTACACCGAGATCGAGAAGGTGGGGCTAGCCCTTGTGATCACATCTCGAAAGCTAAGACCTTATTTCTTATCTCATTCAATAATAGTGTAGGGGCAGTGTTAGACCAGCCTTGAACTGATCAAGATACCAGGTAAGATACCCCGGGGGAGGGTCAAAAGGAGTTTGGGAGCGAGAGGGAACAAGAAGATGAAACGAGGAATCGACCCCCCGAGTGGCATAGATGGCTTCGAGGTCAAACTTGTCGACTAACGAGTGGAGGGGTTTTTCTATCACCTTCTTCTTCCCGGCTCTGGAAGAAGAATGAGCCACCCCTTTCTCGGAGTTGGTCATCGGCGATCCCGCCGCATAGGCTAGACGGGGGCAGCAGCAGAGTCGGTCCTCTCTGAAGAAGAGTTGGAGGTGCTCTTGGAAATCATGGTCGGGAGAATTGAGAGGACGAATTAACAAAAAAAGAGAAAGTGGAAAACAGAAGAATACCTGGTGAAATAAATTCGCACTAGTAGGAAATGAAGAAGGAGAAACAGAGGGCAATATATGAAAGAAAGAGGAGGTGAGAGAGAAAATGATTTGAAGTAAAGAGGACCCAAATCCAGTCGAAGGGACGTTACCAGTAAAAGTGCACGAAAAACGAGTAGGCACGCGGGAGTAACAGTTACCTAGGTAGGCGCGTGAAAACGCAGAAAACGAGGGGTCATTTAAACGGATAAGACAGATGAAAGATTGGGGCATCCATCCGAGACGTGGATGAAACTGCATGGACTCCGGGCCCCGAAACGTGCCCCGAGTACGAGTATGGAACCCAGAGTGGGGGACTAATTGATCCGGACCAAAACCGGACCAAGAGGCCCAAATCAGAAGGCCCATTAACAAGGGGCCAAATATGGTGTATACGACCTGATTGGGGGAGGGTGCCCAAAAAAGAGAGACACAGCTCCTGGACCCGCACCCACCTTGAGTAAACGACAAAAGATGAAAACGAAGCCCCGTGGGTGCTAGCGGCACTCGGGAAGTCCGCCGAATATGAGAGAACAAAGCGAGCACGGGAAGAGGGATATAAATACACTGACATCGCTCCAACGGCGCGTTAAATATCCTGACAGTGGCATTTAATGCTCGAATGACAAGGTGCGACCGAAAAACCGAGAAAAGCATGAGGGAGACTGCCAAGCACATCTAGGCCTGATCATGAGAGAGACCATCATGAGCCGGGCCACCCGCTCTAAGGCAAGGTGAGGGCAACGCAGGACTGCACGACCGGAATTTGAGGCCCTGGAAAAGTAGATCAAGTAAACACTATAAAGAGAGGTGTATGTCCATCCAAAAGGCCAAGTTTTTTACATACCTTTCCAAATATATACCACGAAGAAACCCTTCGAAACCTCACGTAATCCATTACTGATTTGACCGTCGGAGTGCTAACTCTGGCATCAGTCCGGCTTCTTTTTTTCCAGATCATACTTACTTTTTCAGAGGAGACCATTGGATCGTGTTTCTTTCGAACGGATCAACAGCACAATTACAGTCAACGTTAAGCGGCGGACGTAAAAAAAAAAAAAAAAAGTCAACGCCGGACCCCGGCGGCGGAAAAAACAGACCAGGAAAAAAAAACAAGAAAAGTCAACGCAAAAAACGGGCGGCAAAAAAACAATTTTTGAAAAAAAAAAGTTAAAAAAAAGTGAAAATTGGATTTTTGTGGTCAAAATTGATTAAATTGAGGTTACAATTAAGAATTGGGGGTAATTTTGTCATCTACATGAATTTTTCATTTATTTATAATAAATATTAGGGTTAATAAGATATAACCCCTCATTATAAAAAATATTAGGACTAACCACCTCGCGTTATTTTTAATGGGTCAAACCCCCTCATAATTAATAATTACTGAACTACCCTCATAATTTCTAATAGCAATGACCCCCTCATTATTTTCCCTAAAACAGCAAATATTCAACCATTTCGTCAATCTCTTCCCAACTTCCGCCAGTCTGCTATATTTGTGCCAAGAAAATCGCAAAAAAAATCTGCAAACACATCGGTTCTTTTCTCAGTCGCAACAATGCCCTAGTTTGCTATATTTCTTCAAAAAAAAAAACCAAATAACGTTTATGTGAGAATCGTTGAGAAACACAGGTCGACAACAATGGTGAAAAGATAGCAAGAAGAAGACAGGTAGTTTCTTATACACCCATCTATCCCCTCGACGTCTATTAACCTAATCTATGTATATTTACCACATAATTTCTGTTTTTGACACCCTTCTCAACGACTCTCAAATGACAAATCGAAGTCTCCTGCATCAACAGTATGCAATAGTACGCGACGACCATATGTGACGGTTTAGAATTCTTCCATGGTTGATTACTCAGAAATGGAGTTTGTAAATAAGTTTGTTTTTTTAGATCTTCAGATCTATGGACGCACTATTTGTTGACTCATAAATATTTGTTTTCTATGAAATTTGTTTTATCAGAGTCCACAACAAAGAAGAGATCATTGTTGTCGAAAAACATAAAATATTGCAGTCATCTACACTCAGAGTCAACTATAAAATTGGATAGTTCACTATATTTTTTCCAAAGTCAACTATAAAAATTAGACAGTTAACTATAATGTTTACGATGTCAACTAGAAAAAAAATGGTAGTTAACCATATTGTTGCCAGAGTCAACTACAAAAATTGGATAGTCAACTATAATTGTTCCTATGTCAACTATAAAAAACTGGTAGTCAACTATAATTTTCCATTAATTCACTATATTATATTTCAATTTAAGATACTATGGTGTTATAAAATTGAATACTCATGATAAAATCTCATCTCCGGTGAAAACATGAATTTTCATTCATTAGAAAATAGATTGATTTCAACAACCAACCAAAAAATGAGATGTAGAAGAAAAGATAAAGTAGTGAGAAGAAATAGAGAAAAATAAAAGAGAAAAACTGAAACAAAAACAAACGAGAACAGAGGAAATGAGGGAAGAGAGAGAGAGAGAGAGAGAGAGAGAGAGAGAGAGAGAGAGAGAGAGAGAGAGAGAGAGAGAGAGAGAGAGAGAGTAAATAAAAGAAAAAGATACGAGAATAGAGGAAATTGGGGAAGAGAGATAAGAGATGATAGAGGAGAGAGGAGAGAGAATAAAAAGAATAAAATAACAACACGTCAAAAGTGAGGAAAAAAGGAAGAGGAAAACAATGAAGAGAGAGAAATGGAGGAGGATATTAAATGACGGATAAGAGAGAAGTAAGGAGAAGAGAGCGAAAGTATGAGAAAAATATGGACAAAAAGGGCATAATTGACATTAACATAAGCTTAGGGGGTCACACAATTCAGAAAATATTAAATGGGTGATTACGAGGGTCAATTATAAATAGGGCCTAGACTATATTATTTCACCATGAGGGGGTTATCCCTCCTTTTCCTAAATATTAAAGGGATGAACTTATTGACGAAAGAGATATAATCCCTAAACCCAGAATAATAAAGATAGTTGGTTAGTGACTTATGCACAAAAACCCCATATTTAAATGACTCTATGTGTTTTCATATCATAGTACAACAATCTCTCTCTCTCTCTCTAGTTCACATCAACCTTCAATCATTTGGTTCGATAAAAATGGCGGCTAGGCACATCCCTCATCTTCTCCTACTTTCCCTTTTTTCTGTGTCGTCCTCGAACAAAATTAAATTAAATGAAACAATAGAGATTTGATCAAAACAATCATAAATCAATTTTTTTTATAACTTTGATTTAAATTTGAAGAATTATTTAGATTATATTAATAAAATAATGCTTTAAGTTATTATTTTAATAATATTTCTCATATTACATTGATGTGGAACTATGTTTGCACCTCAACAATCCTTCTTTATTTTGAATCACTCTCGAAAATGCTCATCTTACAAAATGTAAGTACAAAATGTAAGTACAAATTTACACGTGTAATCATATAATCTTGAAGTAGGCACGAGATTTGTACTTGATTTGCACGAGATTTGCACTTAATGTGGGACAACAATGTGACCCAATAAAATCAGTCCATTAAATTAAAAAAAAAAACACTTTAGAGCATCTCCAAAAGATGTGATGTATGCTAAATTTTACCGAATTCCACAACTTTTGTAGAAAAAATGAACTCCAACAACAGCTATGCATAAAAATAGCACACGTGCTAAACAACAAATTTGGCTTTCCAAATTTGACAAGCCAAGTATGTATGCTAAAATTAATTTTTTTGGTTGATAATGTACAAAAGTTCATATCGTAGTAAAAATGGCGTCTAGGAACATTCGTCTTCTTCTTATCCAACTTGGCCTGATTTTTTCCATAGGTAAAAACATAAATATGTCGATTTACTTTACAAAATATTTTTATTATCTTGATCTTTTAGATAATATAATTATTCATCAAATTAACATTTTGTTTGAATTTGCAGGTTCGACCACCGAGTTTACAATCCAAAACCGTTGTAGCTACATAATCTAGCTGGCAACACACTCCGGCGTTGTCATCGCCGACAGCGGCTTCACACTGCCGCCCGGGGGAACCATCCAATTCCAAGCCCTGCCGGGCTGGTTGGGTCGTTTCTGGGCCCGAATCCGCTGTTTCTTTGACGGCGACGCCAACAGCCACTACACGACCGGCGACTGCACCGGCTAGCTCAAGTGCGTGGACAACGAGGAGCCTCCGGTCATCCTCGCCGAATTCTCCTTAGCGGTCAAGGATTTCTACGATGTGAGCCTGGTCGACGGATACAACGTCGGCGTAGGAGTGCAGCCGACGGGGGGCTCCGGCGACTGCCACTATGCCGCCTGTGCAAGGGATGTGATCGGCAGCTTCCCCAATGAGCTGCAGCTTGTCAGCAGTGGCGGCGGCACGGTGGTTGCTTGCAAGAGCACATGTGTTGCGTTCCACACGCCGGAATACTGCTGCAACGGCGACCACTCGTCGCTGGAGACGTGCGGCCCAACGGCATACTCCCTTCTCTTCGAGGGGATGTGCCTGTCGACGTATAGTTATGCGTACGACGACCGGAGCAGTACGTTCACCTGCTCCGGTTCCGATTACAGCATAACGTTTTGTGCTAATTAGTTTTATAATTATGTAGACTATGTTATACGACTATAATAGAGGCTTGTTAAGTAGTTAATGTTTTAATACCTCTTTTTTCAGGAAGCATTTTTTATCTCTTTAATGCCTTTAATGTCTCCATTGGAGATTTTTTTTGAATTTTGAATATCAAAATGTTTGTTTTAACATTTAATACTCCATTTAATCCCATTGGAATTGCTCTAGTTTCCAGTAATAGACAGACATCTAAACTAAAAAAAAGAAGACCAAATGTTTCCCCTCTTCAATAATTGATAAAATAATAAATAAATTTTAAATATAGGGGTCAACATAAATTTAGAATTATAGATAGTTGATCAATCTTATTATTTCCTTTACAAATTTCACAACTTATATTACCGAAAATTTTACAGTGCTTAATATTTTAAAAGATTTCATTATTTTGTTCCGAAAAAATCTCATGGGCTATAATTGTGTATTGTCGTAATTATCACCAATGTTTCATAATTTTCCCCAATGTTTCGTAAGATTAAGCCCGGTAAAATGTCTCTATACCCAACATTAACGATTTAATATGAAATAATATTATCTTCCTTTTATTTTGAATCATTTTTTATTTTTGAAATGCTCGCTTAGAAAATAATTACGAATATGCGAATATTATCACGAATTCTCGTAATATGCACGAGATTTGCACGCGATATTCACTTGCTTTGCACTTGGAGAACTAATGATTTTTTTAGATTCGAGACAAACCTAAGAAAAATAGTTATGAATTTGCGTGTATAATCACATAATCTCGTAATATGCACGAGATTTGCACGTGATTTGCACGCAATATGCGCTTGCGTTTCACTTGGAGAATTGAAGATTTTGTTACGACGAGTGAGTTTAGATTCGAGTCAAACCTTATTCCAAGCAAATCAACACATAATTAATTTATTTTTCATTCATTATTCCTATATAATTAGGAGAAACTGCAATACTAAGATAGTCAAAATATAATACAACAACATCAAGGAAAAAACAAATTTATAGATTTCTAAAGAGTACCTCTTTCTTTTGAAATCATATCATATCATGACACGAGAAAGCAAATATAGAGATTTGTACTAGGAAAAATAAGTAAAATTACATGAATCTCAGTGAGTTATAAATGTGTAACACACCGATCTATGACATGTAACAAAAATCGATTTAAGAACCTAAGACATGACCTTCAAAACTTGTTAAAATTTCTGCAACTACGTGAATAACAGACCGACAAATCAAATTCCTCTTTTACCGAAGCCAACAGTTCCACTTTGTTCAACGAAATTCAAATAAACCGTCTTACTTTATTGTACGCCTTATCAATACGAATCTTTTGATTAATGCCTATTTCAGCATTTGGGGTAAAATAATTGATGATTTTCTATTAATTAATCACTTTAAAAATAATAATTAATGCTATTAATGCTAATGTTCCAAAATATAGATCTCGACGAGAGGAATCCAACGGTGGGTAGCTCGTCAAATTCCGACTAACGAAACACAAATTACACCTCTTGTAAAATCCACCGTCGTCGAAATACGCGCCTACCAAAAGACAATTGCAGAAACAGATCCAACGCTCCAAAATTAATGAAATTACAACCAAAAGAAAGAGCTTGACGAGAGGAATCCAATGATAGTTGAATCATCGAATTCCGACCACCGGAGAGAGAATTATGACTTTGGGAAGCAACATCGCCGGTTAGAGATATTGGGGGGTTGAATTTGGATATGAGAGTTGAGAGATGAAGATAGAGACCGATATGAGTTGACTAGGGTTTAAAACTGATTTAAAAGAGTATTCTGGGTACTTCAGGGTGGGCTAGAGGAGTATGTCAAATTATTATTCGAATGGAGGGTGTTTGTACTTGGGTGTAAACGACATGGTGGTTAGTTATATATATTTTCGAAATGAGGGGGTAACCAAAATAATCCCTATAATTATTTAGAGAAAATTAGCTAATTTATATACGAGAGAATGTCATTCCTTTTTTGAATTTGAGAGAACCGATCTACGTGTTACATTGCTAGTTTTCGACATGGGTAGAGGTGGAAATTGGAATGTAATTTTCGAAGTCCGCCAATTTCGATCCGAAAATATCCGAATTTTAAACCGTATTTTAATTTCAATTTTCGATTCATCCAAATTTATTTGGAACGGAAATTGGAATGATATATAAAATTATCGGAACTTCCTATTTTAACTTCGAATTTTCTATCTTTTTTCGAAATATATAATATAATTTTATGATATATTTTGAAATTCGATAATATAACTTATGCAATATTTTATATGAAAAATATAAATATCAAAGATTATGGCTGCTAGATACTTTCATCAGGGTCATTTGTTAGCGGCTGAGCTAGGCTATCGTCCGTCTACAACATGGAGATGTATTTGGAAGGCTATCCCGTTTCTTCAAATGGGAATCCGTAGATGAATTGGCAATGGCGTGGATACCTCAATATGGGCTGATCCGTGGCTTCGTGAGGGGGGAAATCTCAAGATCCTTACTAAGCGTCCACTACATTCGGCCTTTCCGAATAGGGTTTCGGATTTGATCGATCCCGTGGAAAAAATTTGGGATCTGAACACCATTAATAGATTTTTTTGGCAAGTGGATATTGAGCGAATGTTACAAGTCCCGTTGGGTGGTGGTCCTGCAAAAGACAAATGGGCTTGGCATTTCTCAAACAATGGTAAATTCACAGTCCGATCATGCTATCACATGATTTTGGCACAAGCTTCATCGTCGGGAATGCAACGGCGGGGGATGGAGGGGTCGCTAGCGGAGAGGGGGACCGTAAGTGGAAGGATATTTGGCATATCTCTGTCCCACCAAAGATTCGAATTTTTCTATGGAGGGTTTGCGGCAATGCTCTACCCACTAACGCCGAACTCTTTAGAATAAATGTAGTTCCTTCGCCATTGTGTGGCCGTTGTCATAAAGCAGATGAAACTATTTTGCATGTTATGTTGAAATGCAGAGGAATGGACGAAATATGGCATAATCCTCCATTCCACGTTGCTGAGGATATTGATGACTCGTCTCCTTGGAACTGGTTTGTGGACTTAAAGAATAAGTTGCATGAGGACCACTTTTTGTTGGCCATGGTCTTGGCATGGAAAACTTGGGAAAAAAGAAATAAGGAGGTCAAAGGGGAGATTTCATTGCAATCCGGGGAGATAGTGTCTTGGTGCACAAGTTTCTTGGCAATATTTAAAGATGCTCAGCTTCGTCCAAGCTCCAAGATCCAAACCGAGCATCCTAGCAAATGGATACCACCGTCACCCGGAGTCGTTAAGGTGAATTTTGATGCGGCTGTACCACGGGGGAAATCGAGTTTCTCAATAGCGGCGGTAGCAAGGAACGACGAGGGTCATTGTCTTTGGTGGCGAATGTTTAAAATCCATGGAACACTACTACCAGTTGAGAGTGGAGCTTTAGCGGCTTTTAAAGCAATATCAATGGCAAAAGAGAAGGGTTGGACTGATGTTATTATAGAAGGCGACTGTCTTCAAGCTATTAATGCTTTGTGCTCGAGAGAGTGATTCGTCATCGTTTGGAGCGATTGTGGAGGATTGTTATCGCATTGCTCAACATTTTCATTTTTGTTCGTTTAAGTTTGTCAAGCGTTTGGGGAATAAATTAGCCCATGCCATTGCTCATCTTCCTTTAACAACTTTTTGGAGGGTTCTGGTATCCCCCTTAATTTGGCTGCTATAGCCTAATAATAAAGTCTACAGTCAAAAATAAAAAAAGGATCAAGTAAATTAAAACCTTAGAAAAGAATAATCGGTATCAGAAACTTTATGTTGCATTTTTTCCTTATAAGAAAATATATGTTTTAATTTGTTGTTACGACATGTGTTTTTATTTATTGCATTTTGTCGAACTCACTTTTGGATTTTCTTGCCTTTTAATGCAATTCTTTTAAATAGATAGAAAAAGTAGTCTAAAAATTTCCATAATTTGAGTTTGGAACAATGATATTAAACTAATGTAATTTTAGAAATTCCGCCGATTCCGAGGTACTCCGAGGTATTCTGATATTCCGAAATCAAAATGAATTTTTGCATTCCAGTTTCTTTTAAACAAAAATTGGAACCATTTCTAACTTCCGAAACAATTAGAATTTTTTTGAAAAAGTCATTTTCGATCTATTCCGTCCGATTTCCACCCCTAGACATGGAACAAAATATGTCAGTATTACTCTTAATAAATTATAACCATAGTCACTTTTCTTTTATTCAAAATTTACGTTTTCTCTTTAGGTTTTTGACATCGTCGTTCTCTTTTTTCTCTTAATTCTCTTTATGACGCTCTTCATCCCTCCTACATCGTTCCGCCTCCATCCATGAATTGTCACTCCGACGCCGCCCGAGGAGTAATCAATCCTCCTTACCTCCAAATTCCAAGGAGCAACCGGCCAAGATATGGTGTCTCCGACCAAGAAAAACAATCGGGCCTCGCCGGATCCGACGAGGAGAGTGGGTCAAAGGCCGTTATGCTTCGGCGAGCGTGAAACTGTACCAACACCCAAGAACTAATTAAAATTAATTATACCCATTTATTTATAGAAGAATATAAAAATATCACATCGTTTATTAAATTTTACTTTTTCTCCAACACAATACAACATCATCGTACATTACTAACATAGTCCATATTTAACTTTTATTGCATCGAAAATCAGTTATATGTTTAATCTGGGGTGCTCTCTAAATCCAAGAATTTCGTCATGGGTTAAATCAGTCAAATCAATTTTATTTTGGTCATGACCAACGAGTTCCTTGTTAGAAATGTGAAATTTGGTAGATACAAAACACATTAATATGTATTATTAATACTTCAAATGTAAAAGAAAATAAATATACTATTTGTATTTTAAAAGCGATCCCCATTAATCGTGAGTACTTTTACAAGGCAATATCAGTAACACAAATTAAGTTTTCTTTTTAAGTATCCACACAAATTAACAATCCAATTTTTTATATAGCAAATTCCGAGTTTTTTTTTTTTTGAAATGAAATTCTAGTTCCAATTCCGTTCCAGAAAGATTGGTAATCAGACTTTGGAAATGGGAATGGAAAAAAATGTTCCAAAATAGATGGGACTCGACGGAATTCAGAAAGTTCCAACTTTTTGTCACCTAAAATATAAAATACATAATAATTAATAATATTGGTTTTCTAAGTGTAATATTAGGAAACAAAAGCGGGAATCTCATATATATATATTTCAAGGCGGCGGTTATATGCAAGCCCGTTTTCTTATTAGTTCAAATCCATATAAAGGAGTTTATTAGTTCAAGCCCGTAAATTAATCTAATTTTATTACATCAAGACCAAAGATGACAAATATACCCTTATCCACAAATAATATTCAAATGCAAATAAATTATATTTTTAATTTGTTCAAGACCAAAAATCAAAAAATCAAAAAATAAAAAAACAAAAGAAAATATCACGACTGCCACCGTCAGACCGCCGCGACGCCGACCAGCGAGACTTTCACCGCACCGACGATGACCAACGACCCACCGCACCATTACCACCACCGCACCACCACAAAAAAGTAAGTCCTTTTTACTAAACTTTTATTTGTAAATTCGAAAACATTAATCGAGCATCGATTCTTGATAAATATGTATGAATGAACATTAATCTATGCTTATTTCTTGTTGGGTTGCAATACTTTGGCCGATTTCGGAAAAAAAATTGAGATTGAAATTGAAATTTTTTTTCGTTGTTTTCCCAAATCGGTTTACCCAGACCGATTTTGTACACGAAAATCGGTGTCATAATGCCGATTTTTGTTAACCAAATCGGCAACACAACGTCGACTTTACAAGTCAAAATCGGCGTTCTAATGTCGATTATCGAGTACAAAATCGGTTTTCGGATACCGATATTTTTCGGATTTTTTTTAAATAATACATTATATATTTGATTAATTGATATTTTTTAAATACTTGAAATGAAAAATGTTTATCACCATTCGGTGGCGTCTACCAACTCCTTTAACCCAATCAAGTAGAGTTTTCCGTGTGTCAAATATTTATTCGTTAGATAATTCATTTGAATAATCCTCCATCAATTCCCTAGGTTGTTGCACGAAAGTATGAGAAAACGGTCTTTAAAAAACACAGATAATAAAATCGGTACTTACACACCGATTTTGTAGTACAAGTCGGCATGACAATACCGATAATACAAAAACAAATCGGTGTTGTCATGCCGATTTGTACTACAAAAATCGGTTTTTAAGTACCGATTTTTATTAAAATAATCGGAATGTGGTTACCGACTTTAGTAACAAAAATCGGTATTTGCAGACCGATTTTTGGTATCGTCGAATTTTTTTCCCAACAAAAAAAAACGATCCAAAAGCAAAAATAAACGGTTAAAACATACTTCATTGTGTTCTCCACCCTCGTAAACCACCATATCATTGTTTTTTGGTTCCATCGTGAATGTTTGATATGTATTTGATAATTTTAGTGTGTAGGATTACTTGGTGGGTTTGTGAAGAAGAAGGAGAAGAATGAGAAGATTTTTAAGTCGTGAAATAAAGAAGACGGGTTTCTGGATTTATGTATTTTATTTGGTCTTGCACAAAGGAAATGATTTTTTTTTATTTTTTAATGTTTTGTGTTTTTTATTTGATTTTAAATTTCATTAAGGGTAAATTAGTATTTTTATATTGAAGGTCTTGAACTAATAAAAAAACGGGCTTGCATATAACCGCCGCCATATTTCAATCCTAATCCAAATAATATTAGAAGAAGTCCAAAGTCCGAATTTAAAAATTCGGATTCAAAATTATTGTCCGAAAATACATACTTTCTCTGCACGTAAATAATTTGACCCATTTTTGGATTTTAATCCAAAATCATAACAATAGTAGCCTGGGTTGAGCCCATATAATCAATTTGGGCCTGAAGCAACTTATCATGTTTTAAGGGGCCCGAAACCGATCCGCGCGAGGCGGGCCAGGGCCGAACCGAATTTTTAATTCGAAAAATGGTCCAGGGCCGAACCGGATTGTTAACTTTTAATTCGAAAAATGCTATAGACGAGGTTCGAACTCCAGTTGTCCAAAAATATATCATAGAGCCATCCGCTAGGACATAGTTAACTTCGAAGATTAACTAGTAAGACTTTTATAAGATAAACGCAAGTGTAAAATGATTAAAATAAATAATGTTAAATAGATTATCAATTAGCATATAATAAATAATGTTAAATATTTTTTTAATTAGCACATTTACTAATCCACTAGTATGCATTATTTATCAAATTAAGATTTTAGAACTATATATAGGTTCAACTTTCAAGTGTAGGTGAAGTATATTTTCTATATATACAATTTTATTAGTAAAATGTAATTTACGATGAATGATAGATAATATTCCATGAAAATTCAAAGATGCAATAAAGTACAATCTTACCATATTGGACTACTATTGAATAAAATATATCATTATATAGTTTTTGTTTGTAGATTAATTTAATTAATTATTTATGTTATTATTGATTTGTATATTATGATAAGAATAATATTTTATATTATTACAATTTTCAGCTATGGATTTTTTCTTAATATGAATTATGTGAAATTTCTAATTTATACTAGACCTTAAAATTTACATTTAAGTTAGTATCTCGATTATTTAGAAAATATATAATTTTTTATTTGATTTTAGAATAAATATTATAGGAATGTAATTCTCTAGAAGTATAACGAAATTTACTACGGTAGTTTTCTACAGCCACAATTGGAGTTTGGGTTCATCTAAAAAAAAATAAGAATTGGAGTTTGGGTTGCTACTACATGAAATTAGGGTAAATTACAACCACTCCTAATGTATGGTAAAATTACGAAAATCTCCCTCATGTTAGAGTAATTATAGTCACCCCTCAACTATAAATTTTCTTGCATGTCCATCTTTGCGGTTTCAAATTTATTGTAATCTTCGAGATTATATAGAATATTATCAGTTTTGTACCCATTTTATCCCATTCGAACTCCATATTCTGAAGCAATATGATCATAATATGTGTTTCTTGGCTGGTATATACAGTAGAACCTCGACAAATTAATACTCGATAAATTAATAACCCCGATTAAATAATAGTTTTTCTCGGTCCTGACTCGGTGAAAATGTGTTAAATTAATAACTCGATAATTTAATAATTCGTTAAATTAATCGAATTTCCATAACCCCGAGTGTATTAATTTATAGAGGTTTAACTGATAAGATGTACCAAATAGTGGTGCATCAGAAACTGTATTTTTACATAAAACGATTAAAAACTAGAGCACATTTCACGAAAGCTAGAAGATTATATTGAATTTGACACTATAAAAGTGAAAGTGTAAGAAAAAAATTATAGTTAAAGAGGTAAAGAATCAGTACAAAAATCGTCTTTAAAATAGAGTCGAGCAATATTATGTGCTACTCGATTCCCAGTTCTTCGGACATGGTTGGCAGAGAAAAACTCAAACGAGTTTGCAAGGGCATGAATATCTGTGATAATGTTTCCGTACACTGACCATTCTTCACATCCGTCACAGATTGTTGCAATAACCACGGCGGAGTCTCCTTCTAGAACGATTTTGGTCCATGATCTTCCTTGCGCAAATTCAACCGCTAAGAGTGCTGCTTTTGCTTCAGCCGAGGTGGGGTCCAGAGGTTGGTTTATACAAATCGAGTTCCAGCCCACACACTCACCCAAATGGGTTCGAGCCACAATTCCTACACCAACACATTTGTCCTTTGAGTTGATAGCCACATCAAAATTGACCTTAATCACATTCGTAGTCGGCGGAGTCCAATGAGCCTTTAGTGTTCTTGTAGAAAGTTGATTCTTGAGGACTCGAGCTGCCGGGTGACGCAACTGATCTTCAATTCTTCCAACAAAAGAGATGACCTCCATAACTTCTTTGAATTCACCCTCGAAAACAAAACGATTTCGCGCAAACCAAATAGCCCAACAAATAAGCACACATTTCTCAAAATCGACAATATCAGTTGACCTTTTCATACTCAGCAACCACTCTCTCATATTATCCCCCTTCCACTGATGCACAATCCAGGAAACATTACTAAGAGCCCATACTTGCCTCGAGAAAGAGCAACTGGAAAAACAGTGAAATATATCTTCAACCTCGCACTCACACCGACCACAAAAATTATCAACTGTTATCTTCCTTTTATAAAGATTATCTTTGGTGGGAAGGAGGTTTTTACAAGCTCTCCATGCAAATATTTTAATCTTATTTGGGAGATTCAGCTTCCATATCCATTTCCACGGAGTTGAGGTGTTGTTAATGGAACTGCTCGACGCAGGATTGGAGATCTCATTTTCCAGTCGAACTGCAAGATGGTAAGCACTACGAACCGAAAAACGACCATTTTGGTTATAATGCCAAACCTGAATGTCTTTGTTAATTGAACTCCCAAGGGGAATAGCAAGAATATCACTCTGATCATCCTCCATAAATATTTCTCGGATCCTCATTTCGTTCCATTGGTTTGATTCACCCAAAATAAGCTCGCTAACCCTCATATCGGGGGGAAAATTATCCTGCGGCGTGATCGGTTTAAAGGTAGATCCCCTAGGCAGCCATCGATGTTTCCAAATCAATATAGACTTCCCATCCCCCACTCTCCAGCGCAACCCCGCCTCTAAAATTCGTTTAGATCCAAAAATGCTACGCCACGTAAACGAGGGATTAGAACCCAACCTTGCTCCTAAGATATCAGTGTGTGGATAATATCTCGCCTTTAGTACTTGACCTAAAAGACTATTGGGTGTCACAAGCAGTCTCCCAAGTTGTTTGGCAAGCAATGCCATGTTAAACGCTTCAAGATCCCGAAATCCTAGTCCCCCCGATTGCTTACTAAAACAAAGATCGCTCCATTTAGCCCAATGAATTCCTTTCCCTTTGGTATTTTCCCACCAAAACTGTGCCATTAACTGTTCAATTTCTCTCGAGAAGTAACCTGGAAGCTTGAAGCAACCCATAGCATAAGATGGGATGGCTTGTAACACCGATTTGATAAGAATCTCTTTTCCTCCCCTGGAGAGCCATTTTTCCTTCCACCCTTTGAGTCTTTGGCAGACCCTGTCTCGAATATTAGAAAACTTGACCATACTGTATTGGGCTGTAATTTGCCCCATGAAATTAATTGGGTGGCTCCTGCATGGGATTACAGTGTAGAAAGAGAAAATAAATAAATTTAAATTGAGAAGTCAAATTATAATTAAAGGATATATTACTAAAGGGGGCAACTATTTTAAATCCCAACTTTTGCTTACTTGAATATTACCAAGTTTAAAACCAAAATTGAGTATATATTTATCAGTTTTTTCTTACTTTAATACCAAAATAAAAAGAAAAGTACAAAAACACCCTTTCATACAAAATATCAATTATATCAAATTTTTTTAGAAATTACCTATTCGAAAACCAAATAAAAAAAAACCCTTTGTTGTAAAAAAAAACACACCTCCACCATTTCTTCTCCTCTCCAACCCTCACCGCCGCCGCCGCCGCCACCGTACGTGCTCGTAACTGCCGCGACAACCCAATTAAACCCTATCTTTTTCATCTTCTTAAATCCTCCAAAACATCTCCAAATTCAAAAAATCAAAACCTCACAAAACCTATAAAATGGAGTTATAAGACAATAATATGGTAGTATATGTGGAAAGAGAAGCCATTAAGGTAAGTATCGATGTCTTTTTTCAGCTTCGAAGTCGATTTTGAAGTTTTTTTTTTTGAAACCCGTCGGCAATTTTCGACACATACAGGTCGATTTTTTGGTCAATTTTCGACACCAACGTGTCGAAAAAAAAAAAAACAAAAAAAACAAAT
>NW_012194164.1:746757-765617 GCF_000504015.1 Erythranthe guttata | reverse complement strand
CGATTTGTGTTATCTTGTTACAAGTCGCAAACGGAAACCGTAATAATTATTTGGTTTATAAGTCTGACGAAAAAGGTTTGTTATTACTTTCTTCCCAGCCCTTTTGTTTTATATTATTATGTCATGGAAATTATTATTACTTTAAGCACATCTTTCAGTTCATATGAGTATCAGTTCACATGTTTATTTGTTGTTAATGTGCAATATTTTATTTTAGTAGGGTCGTAATGGATAAGAGTTGGATGGATAAACCAAGGTCTACAAAAGTATATAAAAATGGGTTAAACAGGAAATTGCTCCTGAAAAATCTCCAATCGCGACTCCAAATGAACAAGATGATTCTTGTTATGTTCCTAATGCATTCTTAAGTGAGCAAGTTGGTGCTCAAAGTCCTTCGTTATCAGTTTCAAATGAGGAACACTCATTTAGAACAAGTTCACTTTCTACGTCTATCAAGGTAACAAAAATATAACATGTAATTTATTATTAACATATATATAATTTTTTGTATATATTTGATGCACTAATTATCAAAAACTCGTTCATAGGGTGGTTCTTATGTTGTTTTGAAAAGTCTTGCAAATATGAATGAAATAGTGGCAACTGGTATAGTGGACAAGATGGACCATATCATCGTAAATGGAATAGATTTGGGGCCCGACTTTTGCCAAGTTGTCATTCAATATCCGGTAAACAAAGATGCAAGATTAGTTTTACCCTATAATCATATTCAAACCATTGAAAATGCTATCGGAGTACCAGTTGCTTGGCCCATATCATTGGTATGTCTATTTGATCCTTAACATCTTAAACTTGTTTTTATATCTACATTATCGTCTTTTGTTGATGCTTAATATTAACTTATTGGGAGATATAGATTGAACTTGTTATCTCTGTTAGTTAATGTTTGTTGGTAAATATTTTAGTTTTGCTTTACTTACATAATATTGATACTTAAATGGACCAAATTCATGAATATTTTTTATATGCTCTTGAATTCAACCATGAACAGTACAATGAAATATAACTACCACTAGATCAGTTTTTTCAATTTACAATTTTGAATTTTTAAGTACATTGATGGTGACCTTAAAAAATAGGAATATAATTGTCGGCAAGAGTTTGATTTCATGCAGAGTGAATGGTTCTCTTTACATAGACAATTGATTTAATTTTTTTTTTAAATCTATTTTATTTATTGGTTTTCTTTTCATAGGTTTAGTTGATTTGGTAGTCTTTTTATTATTCTACTCTTTTCTCTTTACGGATGGTGAATGAATTTGTTGATATATGTAGTAAATTTGTCTGAATGATGATAATATTTTACTATTTCTTTATAATTAATATATATTTGTGTACATGCAGGTCGCTTTGGATGATGAATTTTATTATTAATAAAATCAAGGCGATGGGGGTTGAATCATAATTTGAGTTCGTAGTGTAGTGCGAGCATATAATGATTTGGTAACACGATGTTTTTCATCTTTTTTTTTTTTCAAATAACTTAGGACGCTGAATTTTATTCAAGATTTCGTCTTCACTATTGTTTTGCTAGAGAATTTCCCTCATCTTTGAATATTTTTATTCTTTGGAGATTGATTATACTAAAACTTTGCCTTCATTGTTGAAACTTTTGAATGTTAATTTTTTATTTGTTATATGCACGTTTAATTTCTATGCATTTTTAAAGTGTATTTATAGTATGATTTAAATTGTGCATATGGATTTGAAATTTAGTTTGAATACTATCATATGATATTCCAAAAATTAGTTACGACATTTGATTTTACCCATTTAATAAGAATTTTGAGCATCCTGTAATATTTATTGGAATAATTTTAAATATTGTAAAATTTATTCAATTTAAAAACAATCGTGCCGATAAGATTTTAAGAGGATATTAAAAAATGTCCTTATAAGTATATTAAGAGACAGTTATAAATGTGGTATTAATAACTTTTGGAGACACATATAAATATCCCTTCTCTATAATAAGTGTCCCAACACAATTTATTTGTTACACGTATTATATATTTAGGAGACATATATTTGTGTCTCAAAAATAGTCTATTTGGACATATATAAGTGTCTCGAAAGGAATTTGTTTTAAGGGCATAAGTAAGTGTCCCATGGGCTATTGCGACACACAACTACGCGACACATAGTTTTTTTGCCCCTAAAACTATAAGTGCCTCAATATGGTATATTTTGGGACGTTTATTTGTGTCCTTATAAGCATATTTTGTTGTAGTGACATAATTAAATGAAGGTCAAATATTTTTAATATTATCTCAATTCTCAAGTATACATTAAGTCCCAATTGGTTATTTATGTGCTACACTCGGTGAAGATTTCACCAGTTGATTTTTTATCGTTGATATACACACACCGATGTGTATGTGTGTTTATGTGTTTGTGTGTATATAAATGGTAAAGATTTACCAATGTGTATATGTATTTATATGTTTGTGTATATATAAATGGTAAAGATTTACCCGATGTAGCATAGAATAAACCATACCACTTTAGTCCTCAACTTTAAATTAACCATTGTATAATTATTTGGTTATGACGTAAAAGAATTATTTGATTATCATTCAAACCAATATAAAGTAAATTTCTAACTAAAAAGGGATGTTTAATTTATTTTCAACTAATCATGTATACTATATATACATTGAGACGTATACATATAGAAACAGATTTATAATATGGAATACCCTTGCGAAAGGAAAATATATTTTAAAAAAAATTTCTTTATGATTTCTGTATTTTCCCTGTTTCACAAAAACGTACCCTTAACACATGGAATATTCCATTTGCTTTTTAATGATTCTGTTATTTATTGACTTAATAGTAGAGTAAGTATCACTTTGGAACAAGTTTAAGTGATGAGGGATGAAATAGTGCATTTTAAAGACGAGAGGGACTAAAGTGAAACATAAAACATATTTGATGGACTATTAAGGTGGTGTTTGCAAAAGTTTTTTTTGTTCATAATCTGTATTCAGGTATTTGCAAAATCAACTTTTGCTTTTGCTTCTTTTAAAATAATCTTCTTTAAGCTATTTTTTTAAAAGCACCCATAACTCTGTTTTTTCTATTTAAGTTCATTTTTCGGAATATTTGCAAACACCCCCAACTTTTAGAAATAAGCACTTAAAACTGACTTAACTCACAGTCACTAACTTCTGCTTTTAAATAATTATTTGCAAACACCACCTAAATAGATTTGACCGAATAAGCAAATGGTCGTTTTCTTTTAAGAGAGTTTCCAAGAACAGTGTCACTTCTGTAAGTATAATCTGGTTTATGAATATATCTTAGAATTATCATAGTATTAAGCCATATATTCTTAAGGCCCTTAAATATTTCAAGAAGTAAATTAGCCAATATATGATACTTATAATTTTATTATGGCCAATTGTATAGTTTAGTCACGAGATTCTTGACATAATTCGTTAATAAATAAAAAAATAAAAAGGAATTCGAATATTATTTTATAATTGGTCCAAAAAATTGAAATGTTGAATATATAATGATAAAATTCTTTAATCAATTATGAAGTCTCGGTCGGTCGAACCAAATAAAATAATTAAAAATAAATTACATGTGGACGATATACAATTATTATTTATATTTTATTTTTTCACTTTTGTAATTCTCATAACATGGTTCCACAAGATTAACAGTCACGCAATATGCAAAATAGAAACTATATATTTTTTTTCAATTTAAAACGAGACGATATTTATTCCATTTATTCAAAACTCAATACAATGGTATAATAAAACTACATATACCGAGATAAATTAGAAAAATTAATTTTCACTAGCAATTCGTTTTGAAACAAGTGCATTGTCGCGGCTTGGGCCCTCCAAACAAACACATACTAGATGTGTAGCTTAATGGGATGCACTTAACCCTACATGTCGCGTCGTTAATACAAGAATTTGCTCCAAGTTCAATATTACAGTCTTTACCCACACTCTCCTCTGCAAAATATAAACCATTGAAAAATATATGTTAGGAACTTTTATTAAAATTGAAAAAATTAGAAGGGGAAATTTGAATTTTAAAAGTATTTCAAGTGCAAATATGAATAGTTTATTTTTAATAGAAATTTGATAAGAAAAAATGGGATTTTCTGGATAAAATTATCTAACAAACATGATCTCGATTTTATGAATAGTATAAAACTGGAAATTGTGTTTTGGAAACAAAAACAAACATCCCCTATGTATTCAAGAATGATTGTAATTTAAGACCTATGTATATGAGATTAGTTGTGGGGTTTGTTTGTCACTTATATTGGATTTTAATGTTGAGAAATTAAGTTGGAGTAATTGTATTTTATTTATTGAGAAAAAATATATAGTGTATTTCGATAGGAGCCGCCTGTTTGCATATATTACAAATATTAAATTCATAAATTGAAGGATGTATATAGGTAATTAACGTCTGCCCTAATTATTATGAAAATGTTATTATATATTAAAAAGGAGGAAAACTATGAAAATTGACAGTACAAAGTGGAATTTATTATTTAACCCTTTAAATGTTGGGGTTGTGTCCAAATACAAGATGCAATACCAATTAAATGCATAACACATAACAGTTCGTCCAAAATTACAATTCCTTAAAATGTAAAAAAAAAATTAAAAAAATGGAACATTACAAAGACCTACGAAGATCCACAACAGGTGGACTTGCTCCCGGAAGGTACCGATTCTTGTCCAGGAACAACAATATTAGTCCCTTTCAAAAGGGATTCATTTCCTCCCGACTCTGCTTCATTTGCAACGAGAGCTTTTTTGCTGACAACTCGATAAATTTCGGTCAAAATAGTTAGAAAAGCCGGCTCAACATTTGTGGCCTCAAGTGCTGATGTTTCCATAAAGAAAAGGTTCTCCCTCTGCGCAAAATCTTTAGCATCTTCGGTAGATACAGCTCGAAGAGTTCCGAGGTCGGATTTGTTGCCCACAAGCATAATCACAATATTCTTGTCAGCATGGCTACGCAATTCCTCCAGCCACCTGGCTACGTGATCGAACGATTGCCGTTTCGTGATATCGTAAACTAGCATTGCCCCAACAGCTCCTCTGTAATACGCACTTGTCACTGCTCTATATCTGAACTCATCCAAGTGCACAAATATTCAGCAATTATAAACTCGATTCGCAGGATAAGCTGTTGGGACTGAATCTAAAAAAGTATAACGGGAAACGAGTCTAAAGAATTTTCCAGGTCAATGATATATTATTTCACACTCCGATCTTGATCATTTTATAACTAGAAATATATAAAATGATTATCGTCAGTTACTTACTTACCGTTGCTTGTTTGGGAGTAATATGAGCGAATTACAGTGATTTCCTTTTTAGGGCAACATGAAATGAAGGAAAAAGACCACTCGTATATGATATATTGATATCTACCTTTGTATCAACAAAATTCCCCTGACATTTCTTTCTTCTCAGACAAAAACCAATTTTCGGTCCCTTTTTAATTCAAACCAAATATTCTCTTTCGGTTGATTTTACCAACTTCCGGTTTCCCTGTGCACCCTACGGAAACTACATTCCTAGGATTTGCAAGTTTTAAGGATCTATATGCAAATATGTATAGTAAACAGGGCGAAATACAGTTCAAGATTTTGAAATTGTGACGTGGAATTCTTGGAACCTATCAAATTCATCAATGCAAATGAAATCTAATATGTTTAAAGTATGTATCTGAGTTGAAAATTTTATTTTAATTCGATTAAAAAACATAGTATTTTCCCTTGCATGTTATTAAATATTAATATACTCGAAATGATATATTGATTGACAAGCTATTTCATCTTCTCGTTGAATTTTTACATGCTAAAATCACATAGGTATATGTTAATCACGGTGCGGTAGCGTTCATCAACTTCCAACGAATTCTTGCACTATGGATGAGGCTACACATATGGCTATTGTCAATTAAAATGTTTTTTTTTCCTAATTCATGCATTAGAAAAGGATTGACGCCATTGTTGAAATGCTTCTACGATATTCATCAAACGTAGAATTACTGCTAAAAAAAACAGCTAACGGATATTTCAAGTCATCTCCAGTTTTCGCCCATGATGAAGAGGAAACAAATATATACCCGACCTTCCTATGATCACAAAATAACATGCTAACAATACACAGTGTATAAATAAACATAATCGGATTTTAATCAAAAAGAGTGATAATAGTAATTAATTGCCTCAAGCAAGTTCACTCGAGACTCATTGCTGTAACAAGATGATGTAAGATTCGAATTTTGTACTAAGATCAATATTAAATTTCCAACAAAAGTCTACTCCAAATGTATAACAAGAAAACTAAATTCCATTGCAGAAGAAAAATTATCACCTAGCTAATTCTCCACAAAAAAATAAAATAATAATAATAATAATAATAAATCGCGATTAATTGAAAAAAAATGTATATACTGAAAATAAAAAAAAAATAAGAAAAATAGAGTACCTCTCTTGGCCGGCGGTATCCCAAATCTGAGCTTTGACGGTTTTGTGATCGATGGTAGTGGTTCGCGTCTGGAATTCAACTCCGATTGTGGCTTTTGAGTCCAAACTGAACTCATTCCTCGAGAATCGAGCGAGTAGCTGAGATTTCCCCACCGCCGAATCGCCGATCAGTACGATTTTGAATACGTAGTCGATTTTGTTGCCGAAATCGCCTCCGTATGAATTCGACATCTCTCCTCCCCCCTAAACTCCACGCGCCGCCGCCGGAATTCCGATACCGCGATCGGCCGATCAAAAAGGGGAAAAAACGAGACCGGTCGATTTCAAATACGTAGCTTTCTAAATCGGTGGATAGATAAAAAGAGGGGAGAAGGAGGAGGAAATGTATGAGCTCTGAATAGTTGACTTTGACTTCGTCGGAGACTCGGAGTAGCCGCCATTACATACAGAATTATAGGTTGTTTTTCTCTTTCTCATTTTCTCTTTAAAAAAAATAAAATAAAGGGGAAATTGCACATCACCGCCTGTAAATTTCAAATTTATGCACTTTACCCCCTAATGTTTTTTTTTTTTAAAAAGAGATGTCTTCCTTCAAAATGTTATTCTTATTGCACATTGTCCCGATAGCAAAATTCCGATGGGTTATTCATCGGAATTGAGTATTTTTGTTGCACGTTGCCCCTTTAAATATTATTTTTATTGCACGTTGCCCCCTTAAAACACTATTATTTTGCACGTTACCCCTTTAAAATGTTATTTTTGTACACAGTGACCTCAAAAAAATTGGCTTATGAAGCAAATATAATCAAAATAATATTTTGAAGGGGGTGTATTACTTTTTATTTTTGAAGGAATAAAATGCGAAAATAAAAAATTTATAGGCGATGAAGTGCGTTTTGTCCTAAAATAAATAGGAAATTGTTTGAAAACAGCTATTTCTCTTTCAAGAAAGGTAAACGACTAATTACATAGTTAATTGTGAGATATTTGCGCCATTTTCAAAATATTTTTCATCTTTTCCTAAAATAAATTTTATTTTATTTCGCCGTCTAAATTGCAACATCAAATTAGTTTCGTAGAAATTTTTGAAAATACTCTTTTTCCTTGTACCAAAAGGCGAATCTTTTTGCCCCCAGTACCCCATTTTTTAGGCCGACAATTATTTGATAGAGAAATGTAAATAATTGTGACTTAACGGTCTGTTAGGGACTCTCGGTTTCCTTGCATATATGAAAATAAGTATTATTCTTTTCTTGAATTTAATTTTGAAAACTTGAACGTCATGTATATGTAGGGGTGAAAGTCGGATGGATCGGATCGGAATTAGCCTTTTCGGAAAATTTCCAAAAAATTTCGGAAGTACAAAATCAATTCCAATTCCAATTCCAGAATTTTCGGAATCTAAAAATTCATTCCAATTCCAAAAGGCCCGGAAATTTCGGAATTTCGAAAAAAAATCGGAAATCACATAAGCTTTAAAATTTCAAAACTTAGCCGAAATTTAATAAAATGTTCATAATTTTTGGAAAATAAGAGCATCCACGTTGATAAAAATAAAACTAATAACTACTAAATTTCAGTTCAAAAAAATAAATAAAAATAAACACAGCAATATCCAATAAAACTTCTAACAACAATTCATTATGTCAAAATCCTAAAACAAAACTTATAGGTGTATTTTTCGGGAAAATAAGTATTAAATAATATATACTATTTATAGGTGTATTTTTCGGAAAAAAATCGGAATTAATTTCGGAATTAAATCGGATCAGAAATCGGAAATTCCAAATTTATTTTATATAATTCCAATTCCAATCCAAAAAAATCGGAAAATTTCGGAAATCGGAATTTCGGAAGTTGGAATGAAAAAAGTTGTTCCAAAATCGGAACTTTTCGGATCGGAACCGGCGGAAATTGGAAAATCCGTTCCAACTTGCACCCCTATGTATATGGGTGGAAATCAGATATAATGGATCATAAATAGCTTTTTTAGAAAGTAGAAAATGAGTTTCAATGCCTAAAATGAGTTTCAATGCCTCGGGATAGGTGGAATTTCGAAAATTTTAAAAATTACATTAATTTAAAATTTCTGGTTTCAAATTCGGATATGATCGGAATTTCACAATAAATTTCGATCTTTTTCAAAATTTTGCAGAAAAATGCAAGAAAATCCAAATGAGAGTTCAACAAAATGCAATGAATAAAATCACATGTAGGAAAAACAACATAAAACATAGATTTTTTACTAAGAAAAAATGCAACAAAAGAGTTTCTGATGCCAATCATTTTTTTCTAAAATTTTAATTTACTTAATCATTTGGTATTTAAAGTTTTCATTTAAAATATAACGTAAATTATATTATGAAATTACAAAATATATCATAAAATTATATTATATTTTTTGAAATACAATCAAAATATTCATAATCAAAATTGGATCGAAAATCGAATTTTTCGGTAATTTTACATAAAATTCCGATTTCAATCCAAATAGATTAGGAGAAATCGAAAATCGAAACTTCATATATCATAATAAAAAATACAGTTCCCTACTCGGATGTTTTTCAATTGTAATTGGCGAAATCTGGAAATTTCATTCTGATTTTCACCCCTACTCCTTCAACATGTATCATAGATAAAGACATTATTTTTTTCAAAAATAAATGTTTTCAATTTTTTTAAAACAAATTTCCCACCATTGATAGAAACTCGAAAATTTGAATTTCAAATACAAATTGCAATTTCAAAGACGAAGACGAAGACGAAGACGGTGGAGGGGCTGGGCCGTCACACGGGAGACTGCAGAGTCCAAGAAAATATAGGCATGCTCCCCAAAGATAATCATAATATTTGTTCGTTGAGTATTTTCATTGCCCATGACATCATGTCGAACAACATTCTTGAATCTATTGTTTTTTGGTCGTGTCCTTGGAGCTTGTGAAAAGATATGGAAGTCTTATCGGGCTAGCGCGTTTTGAAATGTAAAATCGTTGCTTGTGTTGAGTCAACCAACGATTGGTACACTTTATTTGCGTTCTTGAGTTATAAGTGGAGGCAAAGAAAAATGTTTGGAAAGTAATAAAGTTATTGGTAAGATTGTTCAATTCCGTCTGTCAAATTTCAATAAATTCTTGGATATTGTCATTCATGGATCGTTGGAACGGTCGTGGAGCCTATCACGGGGAGTTCTTTTCCAGACAACATGCACATGCAATGTCACAAGAATTTCGTGGTCGGACCATATATTTTTACTTAAAATAGTAAAAATATCAAAATAAATTCTAATATCTACAATTATGTATTATATACTCCTTTTAGTATTTATAATTTTGTATTTCAAAAAAATAATTTCAAACACGATTCATTTCAAATATCAGTTCCGATTTATATTTTCCTCGTTAAGCTTTGTTAGGGTCGGTCTATTCGTACTTATACTACTCCAAGTGTAATGCATGATGATGATTGATTTAGTCATACAGTCTCTAATCATTCTGTAAAAAATTTAAGTGCATCCTAGAAAGTAATTAACTATATGAAATGTTCCCATGAGTTTTTATAATACTCTCTAACTTTGAAACAATTCCCAAATTATTTTCAGAAGACTCATATTTAGAGGTGGTATACTTTAATTTGGACATTTTCTTTTACCTTGTTAGCAGGAAAGGGACATTTTTAAATTGATACGGGCCATTGTGACGAGACGAATAAATACAAATTGAGAAGAGTTAATTCACTGACACGGACCGCGACCTCCGAATGATGAGCTGGCAACACCAT
Organism: Erythranthe guttata; assembly: GCF_000504015.1. The sequence continues at coordinate 755,338 of NW_012194164.1, read as the reverse complement.
GACTCATATTCCAGTATGAGCATGACCTAAAGCAGGCCCAATAAGAGAGGCCCAAAACACTTGACTTGAGGGGGGAGCAAACCCTGAAAAAGGAAACCTTGGAGGCCAAGGTTTCCTCATCTATAAATAGAAGGACCATTAAACACACACACACACAAACGAAAAATACATTATCTACTATTACATTACACATATACTCATCTTTTCCGATCACTGATTTGATCGTCGGAGCTTTCCCGCCGGGAATCCCTCCCGGCTTTGCAGATACCACCACCGGAGTACGGACCAAGGTGACTTGAGGAAGACGGAAGCCCCACGGACTAAATCATAAATAAATATTAAAAATATCAAAAACCAATTCGATATTGTGATTATTAAAATTATAATCTACTAGTATTTCTCCCCGTGAAACATAGAAGTGAAAAAAACAATTATACAAATAAATGAAAAATAAAAATTGTAATAATAAATATGTATAACACTATATAATAAGATTATTATTATTGAAATTCAAATTACACTAACAAAATCAACATTCATACAATATTTTGATATGAATGTCCATTAAATCAAATACATAGATTTCACATTATAACCACTAGGGGAACCACAATTTTACTTCGCATTGGCGAAATGCATTAAAACTTTTATGAAGAGGGGCCGAACATATTTTATTTTCATATTTAGGCAAACATATATAAACAAGTCAAATTAGATTGATTTAGCGAACATTTCAATGTAAATTAAAACCATTTATAGATTGTGGATATTAGGATATAATAACTTCTATAAAAAATATATATATTTTCATAAAATTAAAAGAAGAAAAAGACAAAAGAAAAAAAAAAAGGAAACCATTGTTTCAATAAAGTGTAATATTTGTTCTCAACTAAAACACAATCAGGTACAACAAAATACAGGCTTAAAAAAGCCTAAATCACTTCCTATACATAAATTATTCATTAAAACTACAGAGCAAAAACTACCTATAGATCATCATACACTAAAATATTACAACCCCAAAGAACAATACATTTGCCACTTCTCTTGTTCGAATCAATCTTCTAATCTTCCGAGGTTGTAATAAATTTCTGTTTTTCTTTTCGTTTTCTTTTTCTCGGAAATAAACGACTACGTAGTACGTAGTAAGATTGGTCGTTATTGAGGTTTATTCGAACAAATGCACTTTCCCTTAATATCCGTGAGCGTCTGAAAAAAAAGAAAGAAAGATGAATAAATATATATATACACACAAGGGGAAGATGAAAGTTGGTTGAAAATTTAATTTCATGTGATTCTTTTTAATTACTTTGGTTGATAATTGAAAGGGATTTATCATTTAAATCTGTTCTTATTACCTGGACTTGTTTCTGAAGCTCTTTAATGAACTCAACTGCCGAGTCCAACATGTCAGCTGTGCTTGTTTGCTGCCATACAAATTATTTCAGCAAAACAAAAAGAAAAAAAAAATCGAACACAAGAATAATGCGTGTTATATTTATATTAAATTAATTAAATTAAAATATACCTTGTCCATAGTTGGGAAAAGATCTTGCAACTTCCTCATCTTTTCACTAATCCTAGTCCGTCTCACCTGCGAATGTGAAGAAAAAAAAATCGATCGTATATTTATTTATTTATGTATTTCGAGTTTGTCGTACCTAAAAAAGATTCTTGTTTTTTGATCAAACAAATGAATAAAGGTAACCAAAAATAAATGAGAGCTGTTATTTATTTATTTAATTAATTACCCTTTCTGCAATACTTCTCGGATGAGTAGCAAAACCCCTTTTGGCCCGAATTTGACAAGGAGTCGTGTCCTGTTGAAAATGCAGATAATTTTCGACTTCTGCCATTTCGTTAGATGTTTTCGGCAAGCTCAAATGGTGAACCAAACCAGACGAATTCTTTCTACTTTCCCCATTCTAATCAAAATAATCGACACATCTATTAGTAATAATCTATAACTAATAACCCAAAAAAGAAAGAATTTAATAAATAAATAACGGTACCTGATTTTCGAATCCGTTGAAATTGGAAAACATTTTGGGATCACCGTCTCGATTTCTCTTCAAACTATTGAAAGGTGGGGAATGATTCCATGAGTCTGGAGGGAAATTAACATCCTCGAATTCTCGTCCGCCGTTATTATTATTATTAGCACTAGTATTATTATTATTATTACGATTTCTCAATAGTTGATCATTTTCGGGTATGCTAGGCATGAATCGCGAGCTCGAAGATGGACCCGAAGAGAAGTTCATATTATGATTCGCCGAAGACGAATTCGGTTTTGCATGACTTTGGACTCTATAGTTTCCTACATCTCCCATTACACCAAATCCTGTGGTACACAAACAATTGTTTCAACCAATTTTATTCCATTTAAAAAAAAAAAAAAAAAAAACATAACTCCCAAGAATGAAGCTAAGATTATATGCGATTAATTTTATTTATTCAAATGGAATATATCCTTAATTCTCAAGAATAAAAAGAGGGCATCAATTAATTTGGAGGTATGAAAAGAATATATTTGTGAGATTTATTAAATCCAAAAATATCAAGAAACTAATTTAAGCTTTTCTTTGTTTCCAACTTTCCTAATATTCCGGATCCAAAAAAATTGGCTAAAAATAAATAAAGTCAACCCTACTCGAATCAATAATCATTTCTTACCAATTACTCAATCAAATTAAATTATTAAAAATTAAAAAAAAAAAAAAAAAAGGTAGTACCATTGAAGAATCCAGCAGGAGAACTGCTTTGCCGGAGAAGATTAATGGAGGAGGTATTACTATTCATTCTCAAATCAACCCCACTATCCATACCCACCGAATAAGACCCGACAACAGAACCCATTTGCCCGTTCATGGATCCGGGTCGGGGCTCCGATTCGACCGCCACTTCCTGCTTCATCTGATGAAACTGCATCTGATCATCAACACCACCACCACCGCCGCCGCCGTTCTTCTGACCACCCATCAGCGCCGAGAAAATAGCCTCAGATTCGTCGCCGCTGCTGCTGTTCTCCGGCGCCGTCGAATCCAGTAGCGCCGCCAGAAACGAGCTCGGCGCCGACCTATACCGAGCCAATCCGCCGCCGCCCTGCGGCGGCGGCGGATGCGGCGGCGGCGGGTGATGGTGCTGATTTTGCTGCTGATGCTGCTGTGTTGTTGTTTGGTTCAGAAACAAATCGGAGCCCATAAATTCTCTACTGCTCAAAAACTCGCCACTCATATCTCTTGAACTAAACATTCTAAACTTTTTAACCAATTAAAAAATTAAATTAAAAAATTCAGAAAAAAAAAACCATAAATGGAAACCCTCAGATTTGATGATGAAAGAAAAAGTTTTCGGTTACAGCCTTTGCTTGAAAAAGGAAAGGAGAGAAGAGAGAGAAAGCGCTGAAAACGAGGTCTGTGTGTGTGTGCAAATCTACACACAGTGAGCGGGTATTGATCTTCTGTTTTGCTATTTCTGTATACAAACGAAGAACAGAAAATGGAAAATAAGAGTACCCGAATGGATATTTATTGACGCCCGGATTTGTCACGGTCACGGTACCCGAAACCCTTATTATTGCACGACGTCGTTTTTAGCGGGTCCCACACCTCATCATCAGTTTTTTCTTTTTTCTTTTTTTTTTTTTTTGACGTGAATGCCCCTGGGTTTGTGCGTTTTATTACGTACGCCGCCACACCGTTAATTATTTTTTAAGCTTTCGAATAAGGCCAAAAACTTTGTGTTGCGTATTTAAAGATCTTACCTAATACCCTAGATTGGTAAATCTATGATTTATCTTTACATTTTTTTATTGTGTTCCACTATGTTATTTTTATGTCTACGCTGGCTGATTTTTTACTGTTGATCTATACATTAATATTAGTGTGTGTGTGTGTGTGTTTGTATATATATGAATGATAAGGATACATCCCGTATATTTCACTCGATGTAACATAGATTAGACATGTTCTACTATTGGTCATTTCACATTAATTTTAAGCCGCATTTGAACTATATTATCATTAAATAAATGAACTTTGTTTGATATTTGGTATTCTCAATAATTTCACAGGTCGATCCATAAATATTATAATATTATAATTTATCTTGTGGAGTTTTTTATTGAACATCATATAGTCTAATAAAATAATTAATTTTTTTATTAAATTATTTAATCTTATTTTAGCTAATTTTGTGGTGGCAGCCAAAAGAAGCATTTTATAATCCGGCTACAGCTCCCCCACACAAGACTAGGCCCCTTTTTGTAAGCTGGTAAATATATTTTTAATTTTTAATCATGCTGTCAAGTGTGAAACTAATTATTTTATTTTATAAAACAATAAGCTTCGAGCTTTTAAGGTCAAAAACTTCAATCCAATCCGTAGGATTGAGCCCCAAATTCAAACAAGTCATTTACTTGATTTTGACTTTTCTTTTTAATTTGTTAGTTTTTTAATTTAAAATGGAACCAAGAATTTCAAAAGAATCTGTAATACAAAAGGTTCTATCTGATATTGAAAAAGTGAAAAAGCATTGTCATGTTTTATTTTATTATATATATACATTTTATCTTCAATAATTAAGATATATTTAAAAAAGTCAAATTCATTAGAGAATGATATTACATCTATTCCACGATATCAGTATATTCCACAATATCAGTCATTTTATAGAATTTTTTGGTTTATATGATCTGTCACTTTAAATTTTTAATATTTAATAAAATTACTTAAGTCCCATTTATAGTTTTATTAACCTTTTTCCAAGATTCTTGTTTTACTCTTTTATCTCCTTTACTAATAAAAAGATAAGGTCATTTTAGTCTAAAAATATACATTTTTCTAAAATCAAGACACATTTGATAAAATCATTAATCTTTCTGCAAAACTGAAAAACGACGATTAAAATGGAACGAGTGGAGTACCAAAGAGCAATGCGTTAAATATATAGACAATATTATCGAAAACATGTGTTAAAACATTGTTCATTCGTTCTTTATAATTTGGTGACACAGCCATTGAAGATGCTCACACAACAATATAATGTGTGGATACAATTAGAAGTCAAAACTAGGGCTGGGACTGGGTTGGTTTTTATCCACCAATCGACCCATTACCGACCATATTTTTAGGCGGATAATCAATTTTTAACCGACCCATTGGACCGGGTCGAAAATTTCAACCAACCCATTTATAATGGGTCGGTTGGTGGTTTCTAATATTATCACATGTTGGTTGACCGATAATTATCGGTCATCCAACTATATTATTAAAATTATATTAAAAATATAAAATAAAGGCCGTGTTTTCTTAAGTGGTTATGAAATTATCAAAATAAATAGTATTTTAAATTTTAAAAACAATCAACAAAAGAAAAAAAATTGACCTAAATCTTCCACCAGTTTTTTTTATGCCCAAGTTTAAACAAAAAGCCCACAAACTCCACTAAAACTCTTCTGTATATCTGAAACTACTTTGAATTTCCTGATTCTATTTTTCGTTAAAGTGTTATTAATTATTTTGAACTGATAAATGATGATTCCACCGTGGCATTATGCAGAATGCAGATATTTTTACTCCAAAATTTGATTTTTTTAAGTGGACTAAGTTGCGGGTATAAACCATCAACCGACCCATTCCGAAACCAAATATTCGGTTGTCAACCATCAACCGACCCACAAAGGTTGGGTCGGCAACGGTTTTCAAATTTTAGCAAAAATGGTTTGACGGATGGGTCGGTTTTTAGGCTGGTAATCGACCGACCCAACCCAGTCCCAGCCCTAGTCAAAACTATTATACGAACACCAACTTGGTAAAAAAAAAACCCTCAATTTTTCTCGTTCCCTCGTGGCCTCAACTCTCGAACAAAATTAAATGGAAGATGTAGAAATACAAATAATTAATTAATCAATTAATTAATATGAATAATCCCATTTGATTGGGGGACCATATATAGAAAATATATACAATGTATAGTTGTATTATTTGAGAAATATAGTATAGTTGTCCATGTGTTCATAGTAACGTGGAATGGTTTATGTTCACAAGTTTTTATGGTAAAGTTAGCGTTATTTAATCCTTTGAAGCATACAAAAACTTGGGTTTCAGGTTAAGTGATCGTTTGGGAGTTGACCAAATTTAATTTGTGGTTCATCTTAATTTTGACTCTAGTGGGAACTGGGAAGAGGCAAATGTATATGTTATAATGGGTCATTAATTCAGCTGTGATTACTCGTTAATCAAATTGCCTAATTAAGTATTGTCACTAAACTTTCATTAATCATGTTTTCTGCGTAAGAAATGTGTTGATTATGCGTGGGTATATATATATATATTAGTAATTCTTATTAGCTCACACGTTCATTACTACTAACAGCTTGCAGCTGATTATATACGTCCAATTGCTCGTTTTATTAATTGCTATATGTTGCTAATTTATCTATGATGATGTTAGAATTAGATCACTTTAAGTAGTTGAGATAGGATGAGCTGGAAGATCAAATTGGATCACTGGCTCACGAGCTTGATGACCTTGAGGTACCTGCGATCATAGAACACATAAACTACGTCGGGGTTGATCCGGCAGAAACCCCTCCGACGCTCAAGTCAGGTGTGTGGATAGTAAAAGTCGTAGATCCAACACGAGCAGTTGTATAGTTTGAATATTGAACATTTATTAAGAAATGAATTAAAACATTTATTTATTCTCATTGATTGGACTGAAGTCTAATTAGTTGAGATTGTCGGGCCCAAACTTTATTTGAAGGTGATTGGACCTAGCTCGGTGATAGTTGTTTTCAATATCGGGCTCGTGACCAAGTAAATAAATAAATTGTAGGCTCATTAGGTTCGCCCAATTAGACATATCAATCCAATATCCTATGAGATTAAGGATTGGCATCACATTGCCCACGTTGATTTTCTAAAAATAAAACACGTCAAACCAACCTAAATATAAGTGTTACTATTCACGTAACAAGGTAAGTTCTATTTTGCAAGTTAAAGAATGCTTATACACTGCAAACAATTTCTGACTTGAGCCTCGAGCTGCAATCGTTGGGTTAATCTAACGAGTCATCTAGTGTTCGTAATTATTTTGTAGGTTAACGAGCGAACTTTACCCCTTCGACTACTTCAGACACGTTGTGGTGGATGTCGGTATTTTACACTAAGTAGAGTCGAAACATATTACTTTAGTTAATTTCTTTCATGATAAATTAATTCATCTTTCCTAGCTAAGACGTGGACAAAAGAGTTTGCAGTGATGCAAAATGTATTGAGTAATATTAAAATCAATTAACGTACGATAGTTGACATATTACACAAGACACGATGTAACTTAAATCATACTAGATAAACAATGTGTGATGAGTTCAATCTGAAAAGGTAGGGGTAAGAACATCGAAAGTCGATTAAATAACTTAGACGTTCTCTTAGAATCAACCTATTAGGTCAGCTAGCCCTCGTAGAAAAATATTATATTAGAATTTATTTTTTTTTTGTTAGAGGATAGAGACGATAATTAAATGATGGATATAACTTATGACGTACGTTGGGGTAGTCTACCATTTTGAATTTTTGAGCTATCAAAAATACTACGCAAAGTTCTTCCAAACACCAAAATAAAAATAAATAAAATTAATTAAAAAAAAAAAAGAAAGAAAGAAAAAGAGGTGGGTGCATGTATGAAGAGGGAGAGGGGTCCATTTTCTTGTTTCTTTGTCTTGAAAATGATACTCAACTATATATTTGTTTGCTTCCTATTTAATTTCAAGCTTTTCCTTATTTATTTTTCTTAATAATAATGACAAAAATGAAAATTTAAATCATCTTAGTTGAGGAAAGTTAATGTACTTCAATTTACGAACGTTAACAAAATAAAATACTATATATAAATTTATTAATTTTATATTTCATTAATGACGCAGTGCTCGTCACGATCCATAAGATGCTACACCTGATGTATTTCACCGGGTGATTTAATTTAATTTTAACCATATATTTGTATAAATAAGTATCTACTAAACACACATACATGCACATGGTGGTGTGTGTTATTATGTGTAGATTACTGTTCAAAAATGATCCGTTGTATTTCACCGGACGTAGCATCTACTAAACCTTAGTTACAATTCTGAAATTGTCTATACCACTAATTGCTAAAATAACTCTAAAAATATTAGGTGTTTGTTTGGAAGCTTTTATATACATATAATTATCCCATATCCTAACTATTTTAGTTTATCTAAAAAATGGAAAACTTGTAGCTTAGCAGCAAAAGTAGTAGTCTAGTAAATTAATTAGTTGCTGCCCATTTCATAAAAGTTGGATAAATAAATGTCTTTGCCTCCGGATGCAATGGCTAAACCCTAACGTTTGGTAGGAAACATTAATACAATTAATTTTTAAATATATATATATATATATATATATATATATATATATATATATATATATATATATATATATATATATATATATATATATATATATATATATATATATATATATATATATATATATATATATATATATATATATATAGAGATATATATATATATATATACATATATATATCT